>JAMKPZ010000812.1:0-83798 GCA_024699675.1 Amphibolis antarctica
TTTCTCAAATGTGTGACGTACACAGATAAATCTTAAGGATTTATGTATTTAAAAAACACGAAAAATAAAAATAAAAAATAAAAAATCTAATTTTTTTACTATATCTCGTACTTTTTAAAGACATATATCTCTTAATTTTAGTTAAAGTTACGCATACCAGTTTTTTTATTAATTAAATTGTTCCAGTTGTTTTTTCCCCCTTTTTGTAACTGTCATATATGATATGGTAGGGACGTAGGGTAGGGTAGATCTCTTTCCCATAATCCAAGAGACAGGCCCGCCCAGCAAATCGTTGTTGTTGGGTCATCACAGCTCACAAGGACCTCATCTTATACATACAGAGTTTTTTTTATGAAAATTATTACTTTGAGAATGTTATTACATTGGTAAAATTTTAAACCTTAGATCATAAATTTAATGAAAACATTTTAAACACTAAGATATCATTTTAGTGAAAAAAATAAATTGTCTTCTTTCCTTTCTTCAATCGAATTCCCCCCCCCCCCCAAAAAAAAAAAAAAAAAGTGATTTAGTCGAGAGGTGATTTGTTTAAAAAATTAACATTGTATATCAATGATAATTACTATGTATTGTTTTAAATAACTTTAAAAATTAACATCATTTTAGTTTACGTACCTTTCCAAAGAAACATGCATCTTATTTTATCCAATCTCACCTGTAAAATAAATATACCCCTACATGAAATCCCAACTTGGTAATCTCCAATTTTGATTCCCATGGGAACACAATCTTTTGATGGATTGCATCCATGTGACTTGGTTTGGGTATCCAAAGCTCAAAGTTGCTGTCTGAGAGGGGTTCAAACTCCAACCCCAATCCATTGTCCCTCTACCCAGCTGTTGAAGGGGGCCATTTTCATGGTTTTGGTTTTTCTTTTCCCATGATCTGGAAGATCATTCAAATAGAATTCCACTGCCTGCATAAAGCTAATTTTTCCACATCAAGCATGGGGATAAGAATACTTGGAAGTGCCTTGTCAGCCTAAAGATTTACAGGAGCATACTCCAAATTACAAAACAGAATACAGATTGGTCATTATTCAGATGCTACTTTCCAAGATTCCAGTTGGGTCCTCAGTTCTGGTGAGACAAGGGCCTGTCTCTTTGGGAAGAGAGAGGGCTCTCGACATAGACACGTGACCTTCCCCCCACCCCAGATGCCTGCAACCAGAGAAGGTGAACGCGACGGGCATTGACGCATGAGTTGGAGCAAATCCTTGCTCCTGCAGCGGTGGCTGGGTGGATGTACTGGAAATTTCTTCTGCCGTCCACATGTCATGTCTGATGTCCCAAACATGCCACCTTCCACCACCTTGCATGCCCTGGGCCACCCCTGGTTCCTCCTTTCCTTCTCCATTCCTGGATGGATCCATCGAAAAGCAACTGAAATATGCTGATGGACTTATGTTTCCTTGGAGGAGCGGGATGCAGTGTTGGTTGATGATCATGCACGCCCCTTACCTTCTTCTTGGATCGATGTTGCTGTTTGCAACCAACACCAGCTGACCAACAGGAGCTGCTCTTGCGTAAATTAAGTTTAATATCATATTGAATGGATGGACGAGAGAGGAACAACGAACGCCAATCTGGCGGCCATGGAAGCATTTCTGGTTGGCAGGAGAAGAGGGAAGAAACCGTAGTCATCTGTGACTCTGGAAGGGAGAAATGTCAAATGTTCCACCACACATTCGCACCTGATCCCACAAGCATTCAGATGGAATAACCAAAATTGACAGGATCGGTAGAAATATATTTTTAAAAGTTTTTAAATAATAAAAAAAGATTTTTTTAATATAAAAGTAAAAATACATTTCAAAATTGATCAGTAACGAGTGAAAGAAATTTTTATATATTAAATTTAATTTATTCTCTATATTAAAGATTATTTTAACACTTCTATTTTTTTCTTTTCACGTGCAAAACATTTAATTTTAAAATAAAATTTTAACACGATATTAGAACCAATTCTATGCACATTCACTTGTAATTACTTGTAGGTATAAAAAAATTTAAAAATAAGTCAAGAAATGTTATAATAATTCTATATTAATAAATGTAAGAAATAAATTAAATTTAATATATAAAAAATTCTTTCACTGGGTGATTGTTAGAAATCGAAATAAGATTTAACAAGATCATCTTTTCAATATGGAAATACGATTTATTAGAAATCGCTTCCTGCAAGTATTCCTTTAAACAAACTTCGATCATACCAATAAAGATCACGTATTTATAAAATTACACCCCATAATTCCACAAAAATCTTCTTGCACGGGTACACGTGCATCTTCCAACTGTTTACTTCGACAAATCACATGCCATTGACAATCTCAAGGTAACCACCAAGTCATTATTTATAAGACATATTTCTAGGGGTTGACGATGCGAATCCAGATGCTTCCATCCGTGGATCAGATTCCAACCAGAAAGATTCCAGCTAAATTCCATATTCAGCGCTTGTTTCTGGTGAACGAATCGCGCCGGGATTTGCTTGTTTCTTTCTACTGAAAGCAACAGTCTTTTGACCGTTGTTTCTACCACAAACAACGCCATCGCAACAATGCCACTGTAGGCCATGCATAGCTTTATCCTTTGTATCTACTTTTCTCCAACAAGCTGGCATAAGTCAAATTGAGGCCTCCCGCCTAGCAGTTTCAAAAGCATCTCAAGAGAAGTGCAACTTGGAGCTTTTGAGATCTATAAACAGACTTTGAGATCTTCCAAGAAGGTCATTGTCTTCAACTGGTGCAATCTTCAATTGCTTTTGCTCATACTGTTCCACAGAAACAGTGGGAAGTGGTAACTGTTTCCCTGGAAGAACTTCATCTTGAACATAAACCTGTAGACAAGGAATCGGGCACGGGTAAGCTTTCTACTGGTACCACTAATAGTTGAATCAGTGACATACTGTAATCATGATTTTGGGCGCATAATACCAATGATCCAGCCACATAAAATTAATGATTTGGACCTAAATTGTTGGATTACCGAATCAACTTTTACAAGTTGAGCTTGGGCTTCTTTCTTTGGTTGGGCTGATTGTTCATCAGGCTGTGTTTAGTCTTCTTAATTTGCGGAATCATTTGCTGCCGAGCTATTTGTCTTCTTTCTTGTAAGTTGTATGATTCTATTTCTTTAAGCAGTGGCGGCTTTCTACGTTTTCAATCTCAATTCATGTTTCATTTTCTATTCTGCCAAATGGGTAGCAATGATCTTGTGGTCAAAAACAACAAAAACAAAAATTGGAAATAAACGAGCAAAGAAGAATACAATCATGGAGACTCCAAAGGGAAAAAATTTCTTCTTTAGGTTTATATGATATCATAGCCATCATGGTAAATTTATCAACAATAAGTTAAAACAAAGATGTTAACGTACAATTGGATTACTAATATTTTACTTTGTTTTCATCATGGCCGCGGTCGACCCTCCCGACCGCCATCACGGCCGCCCGCTCCTACCAGATACTCGCATCCTCTTCCTTTCTGCTGTTAGTGGACTGGGCTTTTCAAACGCATTGATGGGCTGGACTTCTTTCATAGGTCTCTGACTCTCTGTTTATTTCACGGCCTCGATTTTTATAAAAACGAAAAGGAGTTGTTTCACTAGAAGTAGACTGGGCCTGCTTATTCCATTGCCCGTGTGCAAGGCCTATATGGAACAAGAAGAAGACTGGGTTCTTGCTCTCATGTGCAAGGCCCATATTGTTTTTACTCTCGTAGTCTCATTTATATATAAAAATAAGGTGGGGGGTTTTCTCTGGGAGTCTTTTCTTTTTACCAGGTCCTTTTCCGGTCTCCCACGCTGCCGACGAAGTTGATCCGACTTCGGTCAGGTTTTCCCTGCCCCGCTTTTTTTTTTGACAATTAAAATCGAAAGATAATTAAAAAATAAAGAGAAAATCAAATTACAAGAAAACAATATTTTTATTATATCAAATACAATTAGAGTATTGTTTGTTTATTTAGCTCTAATTTTAACTTTAATAATTGCAAAGAATTAAAGTTAAAAGTAATTTTGTAAATGATATTAAAGTTACATAATAAATTATAAGATAAAAATTTATGTACATATAAAAATATATGTAAAATTAAAATTAAAGTTAAAATTAAGAAAATAACCGACAGCTAAGAATAACAAATGTCAACATTTTTTTTGTACCCTAGACATCAAAAAATCAGTTGTTCCTGGTTGGTTCGTGAATTTTTATGTATATAAAAATAAAGAGAAATTCAAAGAATAAAATACAACGGCGATTAACCGAATGAGTCTGTATAATGAGTCGGTGCAACTAATTACACAATGCTCTCTCTATAAGACAAGAAAAGCAAAATCTCAGAAACAAACTATTTGAATTAAATGACGGTACAATTGAAGCTATTTTGCACGTGAAAAGATTGAAGAGAAAATCATCCAACCTACACATATTGCGACTAACTAATCTTTCCAGTTAAACTTTTAAGTGCTGATAAATTTCAACAAAATATTAGTAAGCTAAGGATCCACGACATGCATCACCCAACTTAAGGAGTTTTGGGACATACAGTGGTTGTATTTTTTTTCTTTTTTCGTCAATCTTTTGTATTTTTTGATGAAAGTGATTTTCCTTTAAGTCGTCTGCAAGAACATTACTACAGGCACTTAAGTGGAGATTTATGTTAAATGAAACGTCTAGACATAAAAAGTTAGGAAAATAAAATAAAAAGAGAAACATTTGTGTATATTAGAAAATTAAAAAATGAATCTTAAAATTGTACAGTATCAATATCTCACCATTCTGTCAATTCTCTCTTTTTCTTACGAAAATCTTTGTGTTTTATAAATTCAACCATATACTATTTTCTACTTTCTATTATGTATTATTTAATAATAATAATAATAATAATAATAATAATAATAATAAATAGCTAGGGCATCCTTTTTGCGGTTTCCTTTTTTGTCGCACACGGCAATGTCTTTTCTCCTCGCCGGCCATCACATCACCATCACATCGTCATTTTGTGACGGAAAGTAAATTCAACAAGGGAGTACAAGTCCATTACGTAGGGTTTAGTTTTCCTTTTTATTTCAATATTGTTTTATTTTTCTTTAGGTTGGATTTTAGGTTGGGAAAATGAAAGGTATAGATTTAAAATTTATATATCATATCATACATATATTTCATGGAACATCATTAAATATATCAACTTTTATATTTTCTGATTCAATGAACCATATTAACAATCAAAAACCGAATTGCTCTAAAAAACATATTCATTGAAAGACATAAAAATCATCAATAACGATTTGATCAACCAAATCTAATTGAAACACAAAAAAAGTAGCATTTACCTAAGTTGAAACATTTCAATAAGCCCTTGTTACTAGTCGTGGGTCCGTTTTGATCGGTAAAAACCGACAACGATGGCGTGCAAATCAACGCCAAACAACAACGAGACGAAATTAAGGGGTGGACGTTGATCAAACCGATTGGTGGTTCAGTTGAATTGAAATATCTCCCAAGGAATCTGCGGTTGGATTCGTGCAGTTGCAAGGGTAATTTTAGTGATCTACATTTGCATTTAATTAGTTCACTCAACAGCCTAAATCAAATTTTTGTGACATCAGACGAGTAAACCCCTAAGGATCGGAATTTTTTAAGGACAAGAAACCTCGCGCGATTAGACAAACATTTACAGTGCGTCGGTTACGTGACGACCTGAGAAAGGTGGGAACGAAGAGCAAGAAAATGACTGGGACGGTAAATGCACGGTTATCCAAAAAAAGGGACGAACCTGTTCCGGCCGATCCCCGCCTTCGACGCCTCCGCCGGAGCCGAGGTTGACCGGCGATAGCGGTCGGGACTACCCACACGGTCATCGGGAAGAGTCCGTCCGATCCAAACGTAAGGTCCTCCCATCGCCGCCGTCCGATCTAGCCTTCCGACTCCCATGCGGTCGCCGAAGCGTGGGACACATCCCTTCTACGACTTCCGACGGATTCGGCGTGATCTGTCTGGTATCGCGGCTACACGGCGGATGGAGGTGAGCGTTTTCGGGTATCGGATCGCGACGCCGCCGGTTCTGGATTTCCGGGTTCGGAGCAAACCACAACCAGTCAACCTCACTGCCGTGCTTTTTACGAAACGTATCCTGTACCACGTTTTGGTCATACACATGTGTAGAAGACTTTTAATGTATGTTTTTTTTAAAATAAATTTACTTTAAACTTCTTTGATTTTAATTACTTTTAATTTTTAAAATTATTTTTAATATTTTAATATATAAATTTTTATTATTTAAATTATTATATAATTTTAACGTTATTTAGAAAATAACTTTAACTTTTGCTATATCTAACTTTTAAAGTTTGAAAAAATTATTCTCAAAATATATTAATGTGATGTTTTAAATTTATTATTTTTAATTTAATTCATTAGAAAAATTTTACGATTATGCAGTAAAATATTTAAATTAAAATGTAATCTTGGTTATTCAGTTTTTGATATAGGATTTTTTTCCAATAAACGTTAGGTTTTTTTTTATTTTTAGGTTTTATTTGATAACAAAATTCAACTTTAACAAAAAATTAAAATTAAAAATAATTTTACAAATAATGTTAAAATTATATAACAAATTGTAAAATAAAAATTTATATAATAACAATAATACATACAAATTTACGGGAAGTTAGAGCTCTCCGTTTAATTCCAAACAAAGTCAAATTTTGTCAACATTTTTTGTGATATATTGATTATTTGAACTATAATATGTGTGAGAATTTCAATTAGTAAAAAAATATATTTATTCTAGATATATTATTTAATTTACGTAATATTATTATTAGGTCCTGTTTGTTTTTTACGTTTTTTATTATATACATTAGTTTTCTACTATACACTACAGTATTATACAATAATATTTACTAAATAATGTTAATATTTTATATTAAAAAATATCAAAATATTTACATTATAAATTATATAATTTCTTGAAAAACATAAATATTATCTTACTTACTTTTATGGTTACAACAAATAAACTCTTAGTATCTCGGTAACATTTAAATAATATTTCTATTGCATTAACTGTTTTTGTAAAGATTACGTACGTAAGCAAACTTTTTTTAATATAATTTTAAATACAAAAATATACCAGATGAATAGAGAAAATATCTATTTTTAACGACAAGAGAGAAATAAAAAATTGTAAAAATTCTTGTGTATTAAGTTAATGAATTATATTATGAAATTACGAAAAATTATAATTGAGAAAAGATCCACTAAAATTATAGGAAATCAATTTAGATTTGTACTAGATAAGCCGATAATGGAAACTATTCATTTGCTTAGTTAATCATAGAAAAAATTTTGAGATAAAAAAGGTCGTTTTCATTGATTTCAAAAAAATAATAATAATATCTAGAAAATTATTGTGGTGACTTTTAGAAAAAAAAAGGCCATCGGAGATATTTATATCACAAAAGACATGCTCTTAGTGTTAAAATTATAAAAAAATAGTGAATTTCTTAACATTTATATATTTTAATCATGTACGAAATAACTATTTCAAGAAAAAAAAAAACCTTCATCTATACTATTTATTTATCGATGACACGGTTTTAGTTGACGAAAGTGAATTAAAAATTAATCTGATATTAACATTATGGATGGTATTTTAGAGTCCAGAAGATTTAGATTACGTCAAAAACTGCATAATGTAAATTTAATAAAAATAGAAATAATGATAAAAGCATGTACTTAGATGGTTTTAAAATCTATTAAAATAAGAATTTTAAATTTTTAAAGTCTATAGATGAACGAGCGATAATACTGTAAAGATAAGTTAAAAGACATTTATTGGGAATAAATGTGAAATTACACGAATCACTAAAGATAAACAAGAGAATAGTAACTTAAAATGCACATCATTAAGAAGTGAAAGGATGCCTTAATAAGAAGAGAAGAATTAACCATCGTAGAAGAAATTAAAAGCAGCAGAAAACATAAAACGACATGATTGGGAATTATGATAATAATAGATTTACATTTATATAATACGACAAAAAAAAAAAACTGTAAATAGAAATAATATATGGGAAAAAAATTTCAATCTATACATGACATTATGACTCCAAAATGATGTCACGAACTTTTTTTTAAGAAATTAAAGTAGTCAAGATTAAGATCAAACATTTAACGTTTTTGATATAATCTATACAATTTTTGTTTCAGGATCAAACATTTAACTTTAATTTCAATCTATACAATTTGGTTATGATATATTCTCACGTTTTTTCTCTTGATGTTTTTTTGTTAGTATCTCTTACATAAAGTGATAGTTAAGCTTATTAATTCTTTGAAGTCTGTCATCTTTGGTGTTGCTACTTCTGTGTAATTACTTATTGTTAGGTTGATTTAATTGAAGTTACTCATATAAGAATAAGAATAACAGTACGAAGAAAATTTGACAAATTATCGAAATAATCTCGTCATAATCAGAAAGCTTATGTGATTTTTATTGATTCAGGAAATTTTTTTAAAAAAATAGAGAGCAAAGCAAACCGAACAGATATTTGGATGAAATAAATTTTTTATTTGTATATTTTTCCATATGGGTGGTCCGTAGCGATCCTTGGTTATCTCACAAACCACCTTTTTTTTTAACTTTCCAAGGTCAAATCATCGTGTCATTTTGCATGCGGTTTCGGGTGATGACGTCCCGTATAATATCGACTCATTCTACGGTCGTTTCATATAAGTGGACTGGATTTTAGTATATAACAACAATAATTTATAATTTTTATATCTTAATTATTATATTTCTGCCCTATAATTACATCATAAATATAAAACAATCTTTTCGTAAATCATATATTTTTCAAAAAAAAAAAAAACCTTATTTTACTTTTAAAACAAACACACTGTTGTATTTGATATTTTTAGAAAGTACACTGCAATTAAATATATCGTAACAAACAATGTTTTTTACCTTTTTATAAAAAGAGAAGAATGTTTAATGTCTTCTGCAAAGTGTATTATTCTTAATGTTTGACTTTGGATGGAGGGATACAAAATTTTTATAAAATAAATGTAATAAAATGAAGTGAATTGAGTTTGAAAAGAGTATGAAATTGAAGTGTATCGAGAAGTAAATAAAATTAAAGTTAAAATTAATAAAATAAATAAATTTAAAATTATATATAATAAAAATTATATATTAAAATTTATAGGATGATAATAATAATATTAAAGATTCATATAAAATTTAAAATAAAATAAAAATAAATAATTAATACCTTATAAATTATAATCTTACGTATCATCAAACTCGAGAGATGTAAAAGCTACGAAAGGACTGGCCGTACGTATGTAAAACTAAAGGGTTGCTTTCGTAAAACAAAAAACGTATCGGACAAATTCAGAATACATCCCTGGCGCGAAATTAATTGTTTATGATAAAGATTAATTTCTCGCACCCACACGCCTGCTTCTCTTCCACGCTAGTGGGGTCCACACAGAAACATCTCTCCACAACCTTCTCGCTTCTCCTTCCCCGACTTCGGAGCAGACAATTTAGGGATCGTCGGCACAGACTGCGGAGGTTTCGAGGGTACCTGAACGGCGGTGGTTCGTCGGCGATTTTTTGCCGTCGGATGGATGTATGTGCTGTCGTAGGCTCTGGACTGGGAACACCTTTTGGACTCCGCTGGACTTGGATTCGTTTGACTTGGTCTAGTCGGTTTCTCGATATCGGCTTGACGGAGGACGAGTAGCTTTTCGGGTTTCTGCTGTTCGTTTCCCCCGGAAGCTGACGTATGGGGAGAGGTTTTCCGGCACCGTGAATCTCATCCCCGGTGTGTCAACTACTTTCGTCTTTAGATATCTTCCGTAGGCATTGTTTTGCCTTTTGCAGATACTGGTCGTTAGATTTTTTGATCCGTAGGGTCCGGCTACCTGTGCTTGTTGGTAGATTGTTGGGTTATATCTTTGTTATGAACATAAGCCTGGCCATGTTCTTATTCTCGCCCGATTTATTGGTTTCGACGGGCTGCTGATGGCGGCTCTGGTGCCGGAAGGAGAGGGAGAGCGAGAGAGAAGGGGCGGAAACTAGAAGAGTTCTTGCTTCCTGTTCATGTTTCCTTGGATTGCGGTTTTGGACTAGATTTGGAGATTTCGAACCCTTTGATTTGATCCCGGTCCTCAATCCGTTGACTGTGGTTAACGAGTCAATTTTATTAACTTAAATTCTATTGCATAAAAATAGCTTCCTTCCTGCTCATTAGCAACAACTTAAATTTGAAACGATAAAAGGAATCTCTGTGGTTTTGGATCGAGAATTTTTTTGGTTTGACACATTTCTATATGCAAACAAAGGCACCGGCTCCTGTTCGCTTCCCCCTTCTGATTCATTTGACTGTTTGATATTTTTGCTAAGTACGTTTCTCGGGTCGAAATTCAGAATCGTCTTGGTTAATCGATAGATTTTCGTCCGTATACTTAGTATTGGTGGTTATGTTTTAACTGGCTCAGCTGTTGAATATCATGAGTTTTCACCTTTCTCGACGGTTTTGTATCTGTCTGCAAGTATACATTTCACTTTTCTATATCGATCTATATATCATGCAAATTGAGTTACTTATTCATAACCCTCTATTTTTAGTTGGATAAATAACGTATGACAACCTGAGGATATGGTAGGGAATTCAGTTCCCTTGCTAGGACTTAATAAAAAGATCACTACACTACAAGGTTGGCAGGGAATTCAGTTCCCTTGCTCCTTTCATGAGTTCATGAACAGTGCATGACACAAACTATGAAATAACATTGCTTGCGAGTTGCCATAAATGTAAGTTTTTTTTGTGATTTTATCCTCCTAAAATTTTATTAGTTAGGTCAATTTTTCTATTTGAGAAAAATTCCATTGTTTATGTAAATTTTGCTGAAGTGAAGGTGTGTGCTGACTCTAATATTTTGTACACAGATGGAAGACAACTTCATGTATAGTTCAATAACTTCCAATCAAGACAAAGTTGGTGAGAAATATATAGCCCCTGATGTACTGGACAGATTTGGAACTTTGTCCACCTCTGCAGCCCATTCCAAGTCTGGTTCCTTGGAGGCTAAGAGAAATGAAATAAGTGATACTGTCAAAGTGTGCCCGTACAATGGCTCGTTTGAAGATACAAGCAATGAAAAATACAAGGACTGTTTTAATGGGGAGAATTTTATTAGTGCCAGGAATCCTTCGTTGACATCAAACTGGGAGACTGATGCTCTTTGGTTGCCACCTGAACCTGAAGATACAGAAGATGACAAGGAAGACACTTTTGCTAATAGTGATGATGATGATGATAATTATAGTGATGGTACAGAATGGAGTCAGCAAAGATCTTTGAGCAGATTTTCTGGAGATCATGCATTTGGAGCCAGTTATGATGAAGACCGAAAAAAGGCTATGATGGAGGCAATGAATGGCCAATTTAAGTTTCTTGTAAGTCGATTTTTGGCTTCAGAAGGTATTAATTGTTCTAAAGAAGATGTTGGCAAGAGTTGGTTGGATATTGTTGCTTCTTTATCATGGGAAGCTGCACTTATGATTAAACCTTATGCTAATGAGGGGAGAGAAATGGATCCTGCATCTTATGTGAAAGTCAAGTGTGTTGCACATGGCAGTCGCAACCAAAGGTTATCATTTTAATGCAGTTTACTATCTTTCTTAGCCTAAAAGGGTTGTACATGTTCTATTTAGCATACTGCAAAAATAAAAATATATTCTGATTTAAATTGTCTTTGCTTGCAGTGAAGTCATCAAAGGCTTAGTATTTAAGAAAAATACTGCCCATAAACACATGGCTACTAATGTTAGATATCCCAGATTGTTGTTGCTGAAGGGTGTTCTTGGAGAACATAGAGCTGGACTATCGTCATTCAATGCAATGATGCAGGTATGCTTCTCAAGAAATTGATCAAATATTTGTGGAAATACAGAAATATGTCAGTCTAATTTAGTTATTTGTAACAGGATAAAAATGATCTGAAATCCTTTATCGAGGTCATTGAAACATGCAATCCAAATGTTATTCTGGTGGAGAAAACTGCTTCTCGTGATGTACAAGAAAAGCTTTTAGACAAAAAAATAACTTTAGTCTTTGATATGAAGCTAGCACGATTAGAAAAAATTGCTCGTTGTACAGCTTCACCAATTATTTCAGCTGATAATATTCCAATGAGCACAAAGTTGCGGCAATGTGACTATTTCCACATTGAGAGATTAATGGAAGAACACAACCATGCTGAAGGTGGAAAGAAACTGAGCAAAACTCTGATGTTTTTTGAGGGTTTTCCAAAACCGTTGGGTTGCACGGTGAGTAGTGATGCATGTCTATTACATTATATTGTCTTCACTAAATTTTCACATTTGCTTGCGATTAACATGTGCATTGATGACAATGGACAACACTGAACACATCTCTATTACCATAAAACTTATGTAATGCTAGATTGAGACAACATTATTTCTTATTTTGGTTGTGAAGTACTCCACTATTCAAGTTTGATTTTCATTCTCTCTACACAAAATCTTCCATCAACATCAAAATTTGATTACTTAATAACTATTTCCAATCCCAAGTTGTGTGATTAAGGCATCAATCAATTGATTTTTTGGTACCAGCATGGCGAAAACCTTGGTTTGGTATCTGCAGGCTTTTGATGAATTGAGCAACTTTTCTGGTGCCACTGCTGTTAATAGGGCCATACTGCTATGTGGTTAATGTTGAAATTAGTACTAAACCCAACCCAACCATATGGGAATGTTCAATTTCATCCCTATTAAAAAAACATTTTCTTAAATATTTTAGAATATTTTCTCCAAATAATAGGAATATCTATTCATAAGGTATTACTAGTCATTGTAAAGATAAAATAAGAGAAATAAGAATGAGGATGACTAAAAAAGGTATGCATGTATGTAGAGAAAAATTAATTAATCTAGATGAAGGTAAAAAGGGTAGAAGAAGACTAAAACTTGATTAAAGTTGCTGAAAAAATATTTTAAATTATATAAATTTACAATAAATTCATTGAAAGAAATAAATGAAACAAAATGATTCATGTAATCGACAGTAAATGTGAGATTGAGGCATTGGTTGTTGTTGCTGTTCAATACAATAATCCAAATATTTAGGATATTTATACAATTTATGTAATATTCTTGATTATTATTGGAGAGTCAAAATACTCATATATTTAGTGGAAGATCCTGATCAATCTATCAAATTCAAATTTCAATAAAAAATTAAACAAATATCTTAACTCACACAAGAACGTACCTTTTAAGTTGCCTAGGCACCCATTTGGATATATATATATATATTAAATATTTAAGTAAATATTATAGATATTTATAAATATTTAATAATAATTACGTATGTTTTTCATTCTATCATTTTCTAAATGACGTTCAAATACATAAATAATCCTAAGACAAAATCAAAATATGAACTATAATAATACTAATATATATATTTCAGTAATTTATATGATTATTTATTTAAATAATTTTGTATATTTCAGTAATATTCCATCACAAATTTTTTTTAATCTTTTTCTGCAATAAAAAATTTCATAACCTTTTAAAAATCTATTTAATTAAATGAATTCAACAAAAGTTTCTCGTCATTAAGATAAAGTGAGGTAAACAGTCAAGGTGTGGCCATTTCATGCTCTTGACACTTGGCACTGCCTAGGTGCCCGCCTAAAAAATTATGCCAAATAATCTCTCAAAATTTTCCTGGTTCGTCAACTAATCCTTCCTCTTTCCTGTTCAAAAATCCTATTATCTATTGTAATTTATCAAAAACTCCATTCATAACTTGAATTGTTGAGGATGGAGTGCTTAATCTTTTATTACATAATGAAAGATAATGATATCATAGATATGAAATAATTATACAACAGGTATTACATAACCATATCACAAAATCGATCATTTTTTTAATATATAATATGTGATCTTTTCTCATCAATTTAACTTTTGTGCCAAGTCTTGTCAATTTAAATCATGGATGGAGTTTTACTTCAATCTCACTTATATCAATCATTATTTTAAAAAATCCTTGATCTGTGGGTTACATATGCATTCTACTAATAATTATACATGAATGAGTGGACTTGTGTGTACCTTAAACGTTGGATCTGGAGTTATCACTTCCATATATCTATTTGGTACATTTCTTTCCTTGGGAATGTTGGGTTCACACATACACATGCATACACATTTATGTATGCATGTATACACGTATATGCATACATGCATGCATGCCCACACACATGAATGGATTCATGTATCATCATCACACAAAAAAAGTATATATGTATCATATTTACATGTATCAAGTAGAGCTGCCTTACCTATATGTATAATTTATGCTTTTGAGTTCTGATACGTCACTGATCTTCATGTGTAGATTTTACTAAGGGGAGCTCATAGTGATGAACTGAAGAAGGTTAAACGAGTGATGCATTATACTGTTTTTGCAGCATACCATTTGATCCTCGAGACCTCATTCTTTGCAGATCAAAGAGCAATATCTTGTGACTCACTTGATATTGATGGACAGAATTCTTGGACAATCCAATTTCCCTCATCTGCAACCTATTCTGCTGCCACCACAGTGAATTCTAACTGTTCTACTTCAGATGGATCAGATTCAGCACACACTGTTGATATTCCCATTTCTGATGAAAATCTACTGAAACCTGACCTTGATTTAGTTAAATCCAATTCAGATATAGACAATGCAGGGTATCATGCTGATATCAATACTAATTCTAGCGTTTCTGTAATGAATGATAAGAGTGCTGATGTAATTGATAGTCAAACACCTGCCCTGCATGGAAAGCCCAATGACTCATCTTTGCCGCTTCTTCCAGGGCAGCTTGTATCATCCATTTCATCCATGCTCAAAAGAACTGTAACAGACCAGTTTGGATTTGGTTCTTCCGATTTCTTTACTTCGTTTTTTAACTATAATGGAAATGATGCCACAACCGATTATAGTGGTCTGGATAATGGTTCTCCTTCAGAGACAGTTAACATTGAGACAGAAGGTAGGAGGAATTTGGAAGAAGTGAAAGCACAAGATGAATTGTCTGCGGATGCAAAGATTGTTCCTGTGTTGGATCTCAATGAATCTCTTGAGCATGTTGCTGATGCCAATAACCAAGTTAACATTCCTCAGAAGGGTGATATTGGTGCAGTTCTAGACCCCCAAAGTATTTTGGTTTTGTTTTCCAGTAGAAGTATTCTCAAGGATACTGTCTGTGAACAGAATCATCTCACTCGTATTAAGTATTATGGAAATTTTGATATTTCCGTTGGTCGATTTTTGCAGGATATTTTACTAAGTGAGGTGATAAGATTTAAACTTTTCATTTGTATTATATGAAATTTATTGGTGTTTCTCCAAATAATGGAAAAGGTTCTTATAGAACTTGCTCTGGTCTGCAGAAACGCAATTGTGTTGGATGTGGTGCGTCACCGGAATCTCACATTTACTCGTATACTCACCAAAATGGGATGATCACTGTTCAGGTGAAACAGCTTCCTCCACGATCACATTTGCATGGTACTGGCCAGGGAAAGATTTGGATGTGGACACGGTGTTTGAAGTGTCATCATGAAAGTGGAATCCCAAGGTCCACAAGACGGGTGGTTATGTCTACTGCAGCCCGTGGTCTGTCATTTGGTAAATTTTTGGAGCTCAGCTTTTCAGAACACTCTGCAGCTAGAAGGCTATCAAGATGTGGGCATTTGCTGCATAGGGATTGCCTTCGCTTTTTTGGGTATGTTGCCTCAATGAAAATTTTCCCTAGCGTCTTTGTTCTGAATTTCTTGCCATTCAACTGATAATTTTATTGTAATGTGGATCTTAACAGATTGGGCTCCAAAGTAGCCATGTTTAGATATTCGCAAGTTGACATATTCACTGCATGTAAGCCACCACCTTTATTGGAGTTCAGTAGTCCAACTAAGCAAGAGTGGTTTGAAAAGGGAGCAAAAGATGTATGGAAATTTTGTGTTTTTTCCGCTTCTTTTGTCCTTTTATCCATCTCTCGAATGACATTTTGATTTGCTTTTCAAAGGTCCGAGAATCTGGAGGAAAGTTATTTTCAAATATTGAAAGTTTACTCCAGAAAACAAGTTCTGAGTTTTCCGGCAGACCTTTGAACCTTCTTGGTTCCAGTGATGCATTCTCTGAAGTTGTGGAAATGTTGAACCAAGAGAAATTAAATTTTGAGGTGTGTTCTCTCTCCTACACAATGTTTTTCAACTTCAAATTGGTTGCACGGGTATTTTGTGACATAAAATAGTTTCTAGTATTAATATTTCCTTCATTGGTCTATAACAAAGACAAAAATGCAGAAGGTGACTGGGCAGCATGAACTTTCCAGTTTGTCATGCCTTAAGCGGGAACTACGACTACAGCTGTATGTATGGGACAGTCGCTTGCAATCCCTTCTAACTAGTAAAATCACTAATGATGCCACAGACAAAAAAAATCCAGCTGTTGGTATTTGTTCAGCTAGTATTGATGATGAAAATGCTTTGCAAGATGGTGAAAGGAAAATGGACAGCACTATGATTGAAATTGACGAGTCCTCTTGTGGTCAAAGCAACGTCAATAATGCCAATGTTAATCAAGAAATATATTCAGTTGAACGAAG
Organism: Amphibolis antarctica; assembly: GCA_024699675.1. Classification (NCBI taxonomy): domain Eukaryota; kingdom Viridiplantae; phylum Streptophyta; class Magnoliopsida; order Alismatales; family Cymodoceaceae; genus Amphibolis; species Amphibolis antarctica. Next base: position 16,729 of record JAMKPZ010000812.1, read on the forward strand.
TGATGGTGCCATCAAATTTATTGAAGAAATTGTTGATGGGAATCTAGGGAAAATTATAAATGTAGAAAGTGAAAATGGGCCGATCAAACTTGAGGATAAAACATCCTTCCATGATGAAAAGTCTGAAACGTCTTTTGTATCTTCTACCTCCCAACAAGACGATAATCTTGGTTCGTTTGAAATGCAAGTAGACAAAGATGTTGCTGCCGATTCTGGGCATACCAGAAACTGCAACTCTAATGCTAAATCTGGTTTGGTAATTAACCATGGAAATTTCAATGTTGAAAGGCTTCCTTCATCCACAGATTTTGCTGAAACTAGCGATGCTGAGGGTTCGGCCAATATCATGGGTGAGAGTTCCCAAGACTGGATTTGGAATCCCTTTCAGGAGATACGAAAAGCATTTTGGAAGGATCACTCCAATGGTTATTCAGACAAATTTAGATTCGTCTGTAGCTATTCTCCGAAATATCTGCCAGCTTTGGATCAACTAAATGCTCAGGAAAGAGAGTGCTTGTGCTATCCTGTAGATGAGGTTGTCATATGTCTTCACGAGGACGAAATTTCTAACATTATTGCTTGTGGCCTGGCTTCGTATCATGAACGGTTTGTTACACCAGATGAGATGGAAATCGGAAAAGACAGAACACGCGTGGAACATGAGCTTGAAGACGTCCACCATAGTTCAGCACTTGATGGTTCATCATCTTCTTCATTTACTGGATCTATGAATCTTGAGAGGATACAGTCGTGGCAGAGCTTTTCATCAATATCATCTGAAGAGCTTTCTGCATCTGGTGCTGATGGATCATTAGTTGATCGTTTGCTATCTTCAGAAAGCTTCCATCCTGAAATCCAACTGGGGTTTGATAATATTAATGGAAGAAGTAAATACTCCGTTGTTTGCATTTATGCAAAACAATTTTTGGCTCTCCGAAAGCTTTGTTGTCCATCTGAAATAGCTTACATGTCTTCTCTCAGTCGGTGCAAGAAGTGGGATGCAAAGGGTGGAAAAAGTAAAGCACAATTTGCGAAGACATTGGATGATAGGTTTATCATAAAGGAAATAAATAAAGCTGAACTTGCTTCCTTTTTGAAGTTTGCCCCAGGATATTTTAAGCATGTTTCTGAATCTCTGAAATCTGGAAGTCAGACGTGCCTTGCAAAAATTATGGGTATTTATCAGGTATTCTATTTGTAATTTAAATTTTTTATTCTCAAAAAGATCCAATATTTCTAACATATAATTGATGGAATTCACCACGTGTCTCAACTCTTTTTCATCCAGACATGTGTACCCTAGATCTGGAATCCCCATTTCGAGTTGGATTTTCTGTTGTTACCTCTGATTAGTAGACATATGATCGTCATATATACAGTGAAACAGCATGATCCTAACCTGGAAGGCTTTTTTTTTTTCTTTCAGGTTACACAAAATAAAGGCGGTAAAGAAATAAAAGTAGATGTGATGGTGATGGAGAATCTACTATGTGGCAAAAATGTATCGCGCACGTATGATCTCAAAGGTGCCGTGTTTTCCAGGTACATTTCAGATGCAGATAACCCTGGTGCCGTTCTATTGGATCAGAATTTTGTGGAGGACATGGGTCTGTCTCCTACGTATGTTGGAGGACGAACCAAGCATCTATTGCAGCGCGCCATTTGGAATGATACGTCTTTTCTTACAGTAAGTCCCAGTGATAATCTGATAATCACCATGTCGATTTACTTATTTATGTATCTTTCTGGAGAGACTTTCTTTACCCCTGCTAATTGAAATTTGTCTTGACTATATATATTTGCTACGTTAACAGTCAATCAACGTCATGGATTACTCTTTACTCGTGGGTGTGGACAAGGAGCGACACCACCTTGTATTTGGTATCATCGATTACCTGAGACAGTATACCTGGGATAAACAGCTTGAAAATTGGGTTAAGCTCTCCCTGGTTGTTCCAAAAAACGCGTCGCCAACGGTCGTTTCACCGAGGGAGTACAAGAAAAGGTTCAGGAAGTTCATGTCAAAGTATTTTTTGACGGTTCCCGATAGTTGGACAACAGATCGAGGTTTAGATGCTTGCAGATCCTGTACAGATATGGTTGATTCTTTACAAGCACGGCATTCTGATTTTCGAGATAAATCAAATCAGCCGCCCGCTGGAGTATGAACTATGAACCTCCCGAGGCCAAATTTCGATACGTGTATATCTTCGAATATCTGGTTTCATCCATTCGGCGCATCGGCCGCTTACCGGTAATTGTAGATAGATGTATGTCACAGCTTAGATCCTTCCCACTTTGCACTTTTTTTTCTCCGCAAAATTCTGGGGATGAGTTCATCATTGTACAAGTGTTGTTGTACCATCTTTATTCTTTTATGATCAAATCGAGTTAAATATGATACACGTACTTGATCGTAAAGTTATCAAATAGCGACGCGTTATGTGTTCGTCGCAGATACGGTCACAAGCTGGGCAATTTTGCCCAAGTGGCTATTGTATTCGATGTAACATACCATTATTTTACTTGTTTGAAATGTTAAAATTTTCTGTTTAACCATGTTGGTTTTCTCATTTCTGGTCTTCCAGTCTACGGTAGTGTCCAATATCAAAAATAAGGAATTGACGAAAACATTTCCGTGTTTGATGGTTTTGTTGGTCACTGTTTCCTGGCATTTGTGTTCTCTCTGTGTCAAAAATCACTGTCATCGAAAAGGAAAGTTGTATTATGACAAGTTGATGAGTTTTTATAACTGAACGATCAGTCTTTTCCCTTTATCCGAAAAGAAATGAATCATCCATGCACAGTTTTATATAAATTTTTATATATAAATTGAAAGCAAACTTACCGTATCCGGTGTATATTGACCAGACCATGAGATTCGTACGGAGTTTATTAAAAAAGAAATTTATCAGTAACATGTACATACAAAGTGACGCTCCAGAACGTACATGATATTTTCCCTTGAAATTAATATACGTTTTTATGACGAGTTTTAAATTAATATACTTAAAATAAGTATTTACAACGCTCTTTTGATGCCACTATTTACAACGCTCCATTCCTTCGCGAAGGCTCTTCTCTCCGTCCAAGTTGGTTGCCTTCGTGGTCGCTGTGGTCCTCCTTCTCCTCGTCCATTCTAGGGTCTGGCTTCGGCCGATGGAAGCGGGCGATCGCCCACGCCTTCGCTACTTCCACTGCCACTTCTTTCGCCGCTGCTGCCGCTGCTTCTGTTGCTGCTACAGCTTCTCTTCCTAGGGTTTCGTCCCGTTCCAGGTCATTTTTAACAACGATTTTTCTTACGCCATGTCGAACATGCAGCAATCAGCGCTGTCTTTGGGGTTCGGCGCTCTCCCGGCGCCTGCCACGCGTGATTTCTCTTCATGCGATTCGATCTCGCGGGAGACGTCCTCCGCCGTCCCGTTGCAGCTGTTCGATCAGCAATCGGACGATCTGCGGGAGAACTCGCCTGTGGTGACGAACGATCTGGAGGATTCTGATGAAGAGCAGGGGGGAGGGGAGTTTCGGATTCTCGGGTACACGATGAGCTTCAAGAGGAAGAGGGAAGGGGAATCCTTGTCCTCCTGCTCGTCCTCGACTCAGAACCACCCGAAGAGGGCGCCCCTGGAGCTGGATCTCGAGAAGAGGAGGTCGGCTGTCAAAGCGTGGGGAAACCAGTCTATAGCTGTGGCAGACCCTGATGTGTTCGAGATCATGGAGAAGGAGAAGCAGAGGCAGGTGAAGGGAATTGAGCTTGTCGCCTCGGAGAACTTCGTTTGTCGCGCTGTGATGGAAGCACTGGGAAGCCACCTGACCAATAAGTACTCTGAAGGCTATCCCGGGGCTCGCTACTATATTGGGAACGAGTACATTGATCAAATTGAGAGGCTTTGTCATGACCGGGCTCTTGCAGCCTTTTGTTTGGATAGGGATAGTTGGGGTGTGAACGTTCAGCCATATTCCTGTACTTCTGCTAACTTTGCGGTTTACACTGGGTTGTTGCTTCCAAAGGACCGGATTATGGGTTTGGATTCTCCATCTGGTGGACATGTAAGCCATGGATACTATACACCCAGCGGTAAAAAGGTTTCGAGTACTTCCATATTTTTCGAGAGCTTGTCTTATAAGGTGAATCCACAAACAGGGTATATTGATTATGATAAGCTAGAGGAAAGAGCAGTGGATTACCGTCCTAAGATTCTAATTTGTGGTGGGAGTTCATACCCACGAGAATGGGATTATGCTCGGTTTAGACAGATAGCGGATAAGTGCGGAGCAGTTTTGATGTGTGACATGGCCCACATTAGTGGAATTGTTGCTGCAAAGGTATTCTCTCTTTTTCCTATATCCTTCATCTTTTTGTTTTTTGGAGAATGGTTTTGTCTTTTAAATAATTTTTTGAGACATAATAGCTGCTTACCTTTGTCCAAATTGATTGAGATGTTTTCTTCAAGAATTGTAATAGCTGCTTACCTTTGTCTTTAGTTTTTCTTTTTCTGTATCAGGATAGGAAGATAATATTTAAATGTAGATGTTTAGGATAAGTTTCACATGTTAGATGTACAAAATATTGCTTAAAAAAATAATAGACATACAAACTAGGCCGAACATATTTAAAATGCTCACCTTTCTCCATGTTGATTGAGTTCATTGGTTGAAGATTTGTAGCAAATTTAACATTGTGTTTCTTTTGTATTGGAAAATAGCATTTACTTGTACAAGTCAAGGATAAGTTTCTAATATTAGACATACCAAATAGGCTGAAGGTGAGTAGTTTTAAATCATTCATGTTGACATTTTTTAGGACTTCATGAGAACAATTGTCATAAGAATGGACTATTTTTGGATGACATGGAATATTCACTGACCTGACTCTTTATAAATCTCTATCTTAGGCTTTGCAAGTTTCAAATAGCTGATGGGGAGTGGATGTGACTAAAGAAAGGGTATAAATGGAGAGGGGAAATGTGTTATTGGAAAAATGTTTTGATGGATCCCAAGAAATTAACAGGAAGTGTATATGCAAACCGGTATATTTTCCTTTCCAGCAGGTTTTATGAGGCTAGGAGCTTATATTACTCTTTGGAAGAAATTATAGATGTGTGTCTATGTGTTTTCCATAACTCCAATGAACCATCAGAGTCGAGGAAAATCACAAGCCTGTGGATTCTTTTGATTCCTGTTAGACCAGGAAAACAGAATATTGATTTTCCCTTGGTATGGCATTTGCAATTGTGCAACTTTTCCAAATATTTTTCACCGCTGAAAACTATTAGCAATTGCAATTATTCAACTTACCTTTCTCCTAAAGTCCCACAGTGTACAATGATATGACCAAAGTCTAAAACATTGCACATGAAATGAAGCTCGTGAATAAGTGCAGCATTGCATGGTTTATAATTCCTTTTTTTAATGTTATACTCTGACTCTGTTAACTGTCTTCTGATGATCATTGCAGGAGTGCCTTAGTCCATTTGACTACTGTGATATTGTTACCTCTACCACTCATAAAAGTCTTCGTGGTCCTCGGGGTGGTATAATATTTTTCAGAAAAGGGAAAAGGTTGAGGAAGCAAGGCAATCTATTCCAAGCAGATGAAAGTGAATACTACTTTGAGGATAGAATCAATTTTGCTGTTTTCCCTTCACTGCAAGGAGGTCCACACAGTAACCATATTGCAGCATTAGCAATTGCATTGAAACAAGTTGCAACCCCTGAGTACAAGTCCTATATCCAACAAGTTAAAAAGAATGCCCAAGCCCTTGCTGCAGCCTTGTTAAGAAGAAAATGCCGGCGAGTAACTGGTGGGACAGATAACCACTTGTTGCTATGGGACCTCAGGAGTTTGTGCTTAACAGGTAGTGATTATTATACATTATACATACAACTAGATCATAGGATTGATAAATAAATCATAGGTATGAGATTACATATTTTGTTAAATAGATGGGGCAAGTTTACACTTTTATGGAAATGGCAAAGGAATAACATGGAAATGAAGACTGGAAAAAGTAAAAGTGTTTTTGACTACGTAGATATAGATATAGATACATATTCTAGTATTTTCTAATTTTTATATAACATGCAAGCTTGTGCTAATCCACCTATGATTTCAATATTGACAACATGATAAACTTGTTTTCTTAACGCTGATGTTTTTTTATGGCAGTTAAGAACTTTGAAAAGGTTTGTGAGATGTGCCACATTACAGTGAATAAAACCCCAGTATTTGGTGATAATGGTACCATTTCTCTTTCTGGCGTGAGAATTGGTAAGCTCTCAATCATTTTATGCTCTTGTTTGTTTACAAATCAACGTTGCAGTTGTCATCTTGAATTGGTATTTGCAGGTACCCCAGCCATGACTACTCGCGGATGTCTTGAAGGAGATTTTGAGGTGATAGCTGAATTTCTTTTTCGGGCTGCACAAATTGCTTCTGTTGTGCAAAGGGAGTTTGGAAAATTGCAGAGGGATTTCATCAAGGGTCTTCCAAACCACAGGGATGTGGTTGACCTTAGCAGCCGCGTGGAAGCCTTCTCTTCCCAGTTCGCCATGCCTGGCTTCGAGCTATGAGTATTTTTGTTGTTTGCATTATACGGGTCTGTGTAAATTATGAGTTCAGTATTACTAAATTTGATGTCGCAAGTAATCCTGGCTTCTTAATTGTAAGTAATACTCATCATGATGTAGACGGCCATCGTGCCGTCAATCTGAATAGAAGATTGATACTCTCGGCATCCTTGAACACCATTGTAAAACTTGTATTCCACCAAATTTTTTAGAAATTTAAGTTCCATTATCCTGTAGTATTTGGAATTAATCCTGCATTTTTACTGTTACTTTTGTGGCCTCCTTTACCCTTTCAATGGATGTGCTGGCCAGGTTTGCCCATGCAATCAAATGCCGTCTTGCTGGGTGTTCTTGTGAACTCGGGGGTACGCGAAGCGTGCCAGCGTCTGGTCAGCGGTATGATCATATTTCCGTTTATGTTATTAATGATTTGAAGTGGTTGCAGTCACGAAGCCACAAGATTGGAGATAACTCAGCGTTCTGTGGAGTAAATAATGGCAAGTATCATATACTCTTAAGCTGGGTTTCGCTCAAAGTTTTGTACTTATGCTCCTAGTTGTTACTACTACTTTTTTTTGTATTCCAACTTATCATGAAAATAATGTTATTTCGCATAAGTTATATTCTGAAGCCTTATGCCAATAACTTTTTGTTCAAAATCATGGAAAAATTATTGTTGTTTATAAGTACCCTGTAAGTTTTCTTCGAGGCTTGTTTTCATCACATTTCTTGGTTAATGTTATAGCAAATGCAGTACAAAAATCTGTTTCAAATTGTCAGCCCAAATGAAGGTAATGCCGAAATTATCCTGCATTCGCAATTCTACCACTCCTGCTTTAATAAAATTTCAAAAAAAGGAAAACTGCTTCTTTAATCTCTACTTTAAACAATTGTAGTGTTTGTTTGTTGCCGATCTTTTTACTCTCATGTGGTGATGAATGATCCTTGAAGGAAGCGGGTAATTTTCACCTTCATATGATTGGTTCTTTTTATTAAACATTAGGAGAGTAAATATGTAAATTCATTCCCTTTGTTCTTTTCTTTTCCAAACATCATTCCTCACCACCGCCACTCTTAAAAGCACAACCAATACAACTTAAAGAGTTGCTATAGTTAAAGTTTTATCTATTAAAAAATCTTAAATTCTCAAATCCAATGCAACCTATGTAACATATTGTTATGCCAAATGGATATATTTGATTCAAATAACGGGTATATTCTATTCTTTTCTCCATTGTAGCGTAAGCGCGCCCGTGGCCTAATGGATAAGGCATATTGTATTCTTTTCTCCATTGCAGCGTAAGCGCGCCCGTGGCCTAATGGATAAGGCATATTATATTCTTTTCTCCATTGTAGCGTAAGCGCGCCCGTGGCCTAATGGATAAGGCGTCTGACTTCTAATCAGGCGACTGTGGGTTCGAGTCCCACCGGGCGTGAATTTTTTCCATTCTTTTAATTTTGTTTTATTGAAAAATGTTCGAATCGAACGTTCAAGGATCGAGATTGATCGCAAAGTCCTCTTCATTTCTGGCAACCTACGATAAAATCAAATTACCAACTCATTCATCAACTCTGCGCATTTGAAGAATACATCGTAACTCCGTTTGCGCGCGCTTACGACAGCCATTACCGAATACGTCCGTTCTCTCACCGATCACCGCCCACGATCTTTACCAATTACCATCACAAACACAGCACTTGAATTTATCAGCTTAAATATTAATTAGAAAGCAATCTGATTTCTGTGTCAATCGATCAGATTATACAACACGGATGCATATAATCCGGTAATCTGCGATCAATCTTCACTCCGGCTACCTGCACCGCCATGGGAAACACTTGCCATATCAGCCTAGAGATGGTCTGGTACCGCTTGATTTTGTTCAACCCGGTACCATGAATGTTAGATAATCAACCCGGTACCATGAATGTTAGATAATCAACCCGGTACCATGAATGTCAGATCGGGTCGTGTCTGATCTTTCGTTCAATAACATAGACACAGTTCATTTGAACTTATGTGACCTAATCAGCACGATTTAATTTTAATTATTTTTTATTTTATTAAAAATTAATATAATATTAATTTAATTTATAAATATTTAAAAATAATTAAATGTGAAATTTGAACTTACAATTATACATCTATTAACAAATTCAAATTATCAAATTCTATACAATGTATACAATTTAACAAAATCATAGTAAAATAAATACAATATTTTAAAAAATTTAAAAATTATTTTTATGTCGTATTATATTAACTTATATGTTAAAAGTAGATCATATGATATTGACACAAATATACAAAAGTACAATCCAGACATGGCCCATCAAACTATATTGTATCGATCTTGACCCAAATGACACTTCTAAATCAGCCTCTTATTGAAGTGGAATTCAATCTACGCTTCCCACATTTACCATTCTTTGATTGAATCAAACAAAAATCACGTATTCGCAAACGTTCTCGTTCCTCAAGACCATTCATAAATGTGCATGCCCACCTGCAGGAACATTGTTTTCTTTTAGATTTCAAGCGCGTACTTGTTCTCCGCCAACCCCCCAAGATGTTTTTCTTCTGGAAGAAACCCAAGAAGGATCCCATCCTTCACTACCGAATGCCAATATCCCATTAGAGTGAGTAGCGAAATTGCACACAATCCCATTAGAGTGAGTAGCGAACAGAAAAATGAATCTGTCCAAATTGAGGTTTACCTAGTGCACACAATCTGCTTACCAATCAATCTCCTGATTGCACAGGAGCCAAACAAGAATACACCAATCACAAGAATATGATTTTCAACAATCTTGGTGTGCAAAAGGTCGGTTGAAACAAGCTACTGGATGGCAGAACTTGAAAGGCACTTGGTGCTTTTGGAAGATTGTCAACGTTAATATCAGGAATTCAGATTTGCACATTTTGGTTGGAGCGAAGCCAAGGCAACCAAAATCTTAAGGCTCAGTATGCCGGGAATGAGATGGACGTCGCAGCCTTCACCATCAACATAACCTTGTTTCCCAAGTAAACCTTCACTCACAGAACAATTTAATTCTTCACTGCAGCCATACTGGTGCTGGATTGAATTAGAACTATGTTAGTTCCCATCAACAAAATATCAGCTACTGAGTGGTTGCTTCTTTGCATAAATCTAAATCAATACATAATGGGCAATCTGGAAGAGATTGTGCTAAGAGGATGTTTCCATTTTAAATCAAGAACAGCAGTAATGTTTTAGATGAAAAGTACACCAGGCATGAATTTCTTGTCCATAACATAATGCCAGAAGTCCTAAAGTATCCTTCAATCAAACTTAATTTTCTAATTATTTATCAACTCCAATTGTTTGCTTCCTACTCAAGTACTTCAAATTTGAATTCAAAATCCAAAAATATGTGCAAATCAAAATCTCAAATAAGTATTTCCTATTAAAAACCCACAACGGAAATTTAATGCAACAAAGAAAATCTCAATTAAGCTATTTCTTTAGAAGATATGGCTTGCTTCTTTTGGATTAACAGCATCAACAATACAGTTATTTGATGAACATATGATTCATCAACTAAATTTTCTCTGATTATTCATTATTCTCAACAAACATTATTTCTTTCCTAAAAAATGTTAATATTAATTTAAAATTTCTTTATTTATTCTTTAAACTGTAATTTGAACTTGAACTTCATGAATAACTCCTAAGTACACAGCCAGGAAATGCAGCTAATATCCAAACCAGAAAAAATATATTGTTTTGAATTATAAAATACAATAGCTCCTTTTTTATGGCATCGAGAAGGGGACCTCTTCAAATGAAATGTTAATAACCATAGTGCATAAGTAATAATAACTTACTATAAAGCAAGTACGATACATGAGAAATCAAGCATTTTGTGATTATTTTATACCCATCAGCAATGAAATTCCCAAAACAGAACCACAGTAAACACGAATTACCACTAAATGCACTGGTTATTTTCTGCTTCTCTAAATGAATGCCAAATACTAGGCAAAACAGCTTCCTGTTAGTTTAATATATCTTTATATCAATGTCAATGCCCACAGGAAATGCAAAATATAGAATGTGAAATAGTTTAAAGTTCAAACTGCAAACAAGATGTATGCGAACAATCAAATCTGCAACCGAGGAAAGCTTCCCAAGTTGACACACTCCAGCCCTTGAAAACCGAATCGGAGAAATATATGCAAACACTACCTAAAAGTCTATTCAACAACATCACTACAGTTGTCAAAGGCGAAGTATGAGAACAACCAGTTTAGAGAATTTTAAGCATCTATTGCATTCCGACGACTGATTTGTAATGCTAAATGCTTGTAATTAGCATTACAATGGATACATAATCCATTCGTCCATGGTCAGTCCGAAGAAATCTGATTGCCTCCCAAATCCCCACAATCTCATCGACATAAAAGCATTTTCAAAGTACTAACCAGTAAGATGCAGACATCATGCGAAACGATTCCCAGCCAAAGATCCCAACTTGATACAAAATCCCTCACCTGGAAGTGGAAGAACGACGAGAGGCAGCGGCGTTGTAGAACCGGGAGAGGCGGTGCCGTGATGCGGGCTTGGGCTGGACAGGCTTCTTCCGAAGCCCACAGATCTCCTGTACGAGGGGAACGTGGACCAGCACCGTCTTCCACGCGACGAACCAACTAGAACCGATCAGGAACAGCACGAACACCACCGCGAGAAGCGGCCGAAGGAGGAAGATCGCGACGAGGTGGTATACAGTCGCGACGGAGGAACCCGAGGAAGAGTCCATCGAAGCCCCCAACTCCTACCACATCTGATGGATCGTGGCTCCGGTGGTGGGGGACGAATTCGTCGCTCCGATGGGTAGCCCTCGGCGGCTGGTGCCGTTTTCGCAGCATCGAAATTATTATTAGGGTCCGGATCCGCAGGTGCCGTACAGAGGTGTTAAGGCGTTATTTGGTTAAGAGTTTATTATGTGTCACGGTGATTTACGTTAATATTTATTAAATAATTTTAATATTTTATATAATAAATTATATAAAAATATTTACATCATTAATTTTTTTTTTAAAATAAATCTCATCTAAACTAACTTTACCATCGATTGAATTGGTATAATTTAATATAGTTATATTAAATTATGTTATTATAGTATAATTTGATGATTGTGTTTAGATTGCATTTATGTATTTTTGTGTTAACATAATATGATGTATTTTGACACACGTGATGAAAATAATTTTATATTTATTTTCATATTTTTTTGTTAAGTTACGTATATTCTCGATGATTTGAGTTTGTCCAGAGATAATATATGATTACATTGAATCTTATATTTAATTATTTTTTAGTATTTATAAATTATATTAATATTTAATAAAATAAAAAATAATTTAAAATTAAACAATACCATGTTAGGTTGACATAGCTTACTATGAGCTTATATAAGACATGCTTAGGTTGTTGATTGAAAAGTCAAGCATGACCTGATATGATATGAATAATGTTAGACTTATATAAAATTTAGGTTGTACTAGTCCAACATGACCTATTAACACCTTTAACGTAGAGATGTCAATTAGACTGTGTTGGTTAATGATATGATATGAATAATTATTTGTGTCATAGGTTGTGCTTGAACCAGTCTTTAGTTTGTTCATGTCGACTTGACATGACATGATTATCAACACAAAATCGACCTAGCCTAGCTTGACACGGGCCACACGACTACTGCACGACACAAGGGCTCTGTCATTGTCAACAATTGTGGTGGCCTAGTGAGGGTTTAGTGAGGCTAGCGGAGGTAGGTGAGGGTGATCTAATGGAGCTGGTGGTAGCAGTGCGATGATTGACGAGGCAACGATAGTTAATGGGTGTTCGTTGGGTTGACTATATTGTAACTAGGGTTTGACCAAGAAGAAGAGAAGAAGAGGGGAAGGAGAGGAGAAGAAGAGAGAGGAGAAGAAGAGGGTGTGGGTGCACGAAACAGTCAATTGCTATATCACAATATGAAAACATTGTGTTATCAATATTATACCATTAACTTACATGAATAGTACTTTTTGTGCCAACAAGTTGTGTGACTTGTTGGCATTGTGGGCCGTGTCAAGTTGTGTTGGCCCAGCACAATTGATATGTCTATTCTAATGTCGTATACCTTGTAATTGTGAGAATTTCTTTAAATCTTAATATTTCATGTTTAAATTTTTACTCAAACATAAATCTTTTATAAATTTACAATTGTATCTCTTAACTTTGATGAACTTTAAATTTATGTCTTTGAAAAGTACGAAAAATAACAAAAAATAATAAAAATTTTGACTAGTCATTTCTTACCCATTTCCATACTTCTAAAAGTATAAGTCTCTTGTATGCTGAATTTATCACTGAGAATAGTTATTTCAATTATATAATATTTTTAAAATTTAAATAAATATTTGATAAAAAGAATGATAATGATGCTAAGGTAGTGTTTGAATAGGTGTTTTGGTAGGTTAAGTAGAGTTCTATGTTTTTCTAAAAATTACGTGATTTATGATAAAAAAATAATGATAGTATTTTTTTAAAAGTTGTAATAAATAATGAATAAAATAAGTAAAAAGATAATATATAGTATGTATTATAATAATGTGATGATAATATTTTTTTTGAAAGTTACGATAAATAATAAATAAAATATATAATAGAATAATGAATAATATTTATTATATTAATATAATGATGATTTTTTTAAAAAATTGTAATAATAGGTATTTTAAATTTTTTTTTACATCTAATAAATAGTAAAAAATATAAAAATTATTTAATAAATAATATTATAAAATATTACGATATATAGTAATAATAATAATAATAATAATAATAATAATAATAATAAAAAACGCTCTAAGATATATATTACCATTAAAGGCAAAGGTGAGGGCACGTGACTAGATGCTCGATGATGACGCAATGCAACATCTTTGTCTGGTTCCTGCGTTGCAGACCGTCCATACTATCTTTCTTTCTTTTCCGTGTAAAAAGATCATTTTTTTTATCGCAAATGTTAGCGTTTCAATTTAAAATCTCAGTTCTTATAATTAAAGTGATAATTAATCTGCTACTTATTAGTTTAATTTGCGCTGTCCCCCGCGCACTTACTCTAGCCCTTCAGTTTTTAAGATAATTAAAAAGATCAACAACCTCTGCGGATTGTGGAAGAGGTTTTCTGAAAGCAAGAAGAGGAAAAGCGGGGAATATGCAGGAGAGTGATACTGGAAATGAAAAGGTTTTATCAGAAATCAGAGGATTACTTTTTAACCTGGGGGGGTGTGATCACATGTCAGCGATCACGCAGGAATCCAAGCTCTGTTCACGAGTGTCAGTTCCCCAATTTATAATATTTATTACTCTTCCTCTGCAAGACCTTTTCGAAGTAAGGTCATGTTTGTTTTAATTTTAAGAATTTTAATTGTACATGAATCTTTGTATATTATTATTATATAAAATTTTATTACATAATTTATTATATAATTTTAATATTATTTATTTCATTACTTTTAACTTTCTACGATTATTACAACTAATTCAGGTGAACTAGAAACAAACTTGTCTTTAGTAGTTTTCTTTGATTTATTACTATCTTATTTTATTCTTTTCATGTGTTAATATTTGAACTCACGTAATCTTTGCCATATGAAGGTGTTTGTATTTTTAAAATTAATAAAAAATAATAAAAAATTTAATTACTTTTTTATTGTTTTACATACTTTTTTATTAATTTTAAAAACACAAACATCACTAAAAACGTGATGTTTAACCGCCAAGATCACAAGGTAGAGGGTACTTGGCATCTTTATCTTGTTGAACTTTATTATTTTGGTGTCCGTAGCTTCGAAAACTTCATCAATTTTATTATTTATAAATTTTTATATATAAACTTTTATTACATAATTTATTATATAATTTTAACATTACTCTTATTTGTTTATGTATTATATTCTATGCATCTTCATTTTTTATTATGTATCGTAATATTTTACAGTATCATTTATCAAATAATTTTTACGTTATTTATTATTCATATAACAATTCTAAAAAGCACCATCATTATTTTTCTATTATAAATTGTGTAATTTAAAAAAAATCGTGAAATATAGGTCACCTCATTACACTACACAAACAAACAACCCTATAATTTGTTTTACTTCTCTTAACCTTAAGTTATTGAAATTAACTCCAAAGTTATAAACAAATGCATCCTTAAACTTGAAATTTAACTTATCTTTTTAACCTATTGTGATTTTACAACTGTACTTTTTAATTAATTCAATATCAGACTTCATTTATTTTTAATTTCTTTTAATTTTTAAAATCACTTCTAACATTATTATTACTACGTAAATTTTAATATATAAATTTTTATTATCTAAATTATTATATAATTTAAAAATAATTTTAATTTTAACTCCAAACACACCCTTACAGTGAAAAACTACCCTCACGGCAAGTTATAGGAATTCACACGCGTGTCGCAGAGCGCCGCTCCCACCGTCACAGGTTTGCTGACGTTTTCGAAAGCTTTTTTGGTTGCTTGCAATCTCAAGCTTCCGCTTTAAACACCACCGCCACAGGTGACTATTCCCTGAAATCTTGGCTCGTCGTGTCGATGAAGGGTAGACGAGAATCTTCACCGTTTCAGGAAACTTCGGGTAAAATAAATATAGTCCTCGTTTGTTTAAAAATTTCGTAATATATATTTTAATTTTTTATTATATATCATAACAACCAATAATAATATTTATCAAATAATTTTAATATTTAATATTATAAAAATAATAATTATATTATAAATTATATAATTGTTTACAAAATATAAACTTCTGTCTCAACGATAAATACACCACCCCCATATGATGCGGGAGCTGCCATGGCAGGGCTGGCATGTATACTTTGATATGACCAAAAAGTGTACATCTCTCTCGTGAGCTCAGAGCTCTTCACCTTTTTCTTTTGTTAATTTTTCTTCAGCAAATAGGCCCTTCGCCGATCCGACGAGGAGGAACGCCGTCAGCACTAGGGGCGGTAGTGGTGATATAAAGAAAAGAATGGACGGCGGTGGTGGGAAGGGGCCGGGGCCGTCTTTCGTGAGGCAGCCAAGCAGCAACCAGGGTGGGTCGGGGAGGTGGAGTGGTGGTGGGGGTGCGAGGCGGCGGCAGATGGATGGGATGATGGCCCAGTGCCACGCGGGGGAGAGTGGGGTGGTGATGAAGAAGAGGGTGGTGGTGGTGATCGATCACAGCTCCAGGGCCAAGCATGCCGTGATCTGGGCACTGACGCATGTCGCCAACAAGGGAGATCTGCTGACCTTGCTCTATGTGGTGTCTCCGCAGCAGAGGGGGGATGCCTCCCCTCACCTTGCTCAGTCCCTTGGCTCTCTCTGCAAGGCTTCCAGGCCCGAGGTCCGGATCCTTCTCCTTTTCTCTTCTCCCCCAACAAGCTCTCTTGGGTTCTCCTTTTGCTTTCTGCTGAAGCCATCGCCCTCCTCTAATAATATTCATTCCTTCCTTCTTATGTACCACCCCTTTTATCCTTGCTTGCTCCTCGAGTTTCAAAAAAGACCCTTGCCCTGCAACAGTTCATTTTCACTTCCTTTAGATTCTTGTTTATTGCATTTCTTCGATCCCGTGGAATTTGTTGTGTTATGTCAAGGTGGAGGTTGAAGCACTGGTGATTCAAGGCCCCAAGCTGGAAACCGTGCTCAGCCAGGTCAAGAAGCTTGAGGCCTCTGTTCTTGTCCTGAGCCAGAAGTACTCTTTCACTTTCTGCTGGTAAGATTCTCTGTTTGTGGGTTCCCCTTTTTTCTTTCTTTCTGTTCCATCTCTCCTCACACACCATCTCCCATGCTCCTGAGTTGTACAGCTTGTTCGGGAGCAAGCATGGGGATTTCGTGGAGCAGTGTATCAACAATGCTGATTGCCTTACATTGGCTGTGAGGAAGCAGAGTGGGGGGCTTGGAGGGTACCTGGTCAGCACAAGGTGGCAGAAGAACTTCTGGCTTCTTGCGTGAAGGAAAGAAATAAGAAGAGGATCCACAACCACAACCATGTACCAATTTCTCTAACAAAGGATCATAATTTCTCTTCCTCATGCACCCATTTGTATTGTTTGCCCTCTTTGACCCTTGTGTTCTTGCAAAGAAACGTCTTTTACCACTCACTGTCCGGATGGGATTCGGAAATGACAGACATGTATTTCTCTAACAAAGTCCTAAGGTTGAAGTTTTCAGGGTTTAGGATTTATTTCTGTATTTCTCTAAACCAACCTTAAATTTTTCAGTATCTATTGTACACCGTAATGATGTATGATGAATTAATCAAATAATCACGAAATACATAATAAATTATGAGATAAAAAATTTTATATAAAAATTTATTCAATGATAATGGCCTACAGAAATTCTCAAAAAAAGGGTAAAAAACCTCTGAAACCTAAGATTTCAGGTTTATTTCACTGGAAAACACATACTCTGCAAGATACCTGTGATAAAATGATTAACAAGTAAATTTTGTTCAGTGTAAAAAAAACTACAACTAAGAGGAATAAATTCTACATGAAATTCACTGGTTACATGATTTATTCACTGCAAGGATGCATTATGACCGAATCCAGAATTGGGTGGAGTGGGATATGTGGAAAAGCATGCATGCAAGAACCTGTCTTTAAGTGTTGGTTGATGTGTAGAAATGTTCTTATTGCATACCATGCGTCTTCCTTCTTAACAGCAAGGCCTGTGCTTGATTGCTACATGCTTATTACAGTGGGAAAAGGTCCACGAAGAATGTCCAACCCTGGTGTGGACCATCTTCTGCTTAGTTTAAATTAACTCCCAAGCAGGGCCTGCATCTAACCTGAGAAATTCATTACACCTTATCTTGCTTGTCACCGACAAGCGGGAGAAGCTCGACTTGATCTCGTGACGTCCGTGGAGTACGAGGTGTTTTAGGAGTTGCAGTTTGTTGAGAGAGTTTGTGCCTTACATACCCATAAAATGTACAGCCTGAGAGCGTTATGGCGCATCCAATGGCGTTCATAACAGGGATGGGGTTCCTAAATACAAGCCATGAGATCAAGACTGCAACGGCAACCTGCAAGCCGGAACTGGTTACACACACAAATCAGGAAAAAACATGAAGATTTGGAATGGGTGTTGGAGATCACAGAAACTCACTTTGAGATTACCAGCAACGTTGAAGGTGACAGCAGTGGTGGAGTGGATCACGTAGAAGATGGAGAAATTAAGACAGAAAGCCAACACACCAGAAATGAAAATGATGATCAAGGCAGGGCCAACGTTTTGATAAGTGTAAAGCCAGTGCGTCACACCTCTTCCTTCAAGCAATACAACTGGGCCTGCCAGAATCATGGTTGCAAAGGGTGCCATGTAGTACACTGTGTTTATGCTGCACAAAGGAAGCAAGTCAATAAACAACCTTAGTGATTGATAGATCTCGTTAAAGGGTAGGGGATTGATATAGGGTGCATTCACAATCAGTTTTTTTTAATTTTCAAAATCACTCTTAACGTCATTATTTTTGAACAAATTCTAACATATAAACTTTTATCACTCAAATTATTAATCAATTTCAATTTCAATTTCAACTCTTTCCCAACTTCTTAAGCTGAAATAAACTGCTTGTGAATGTACTCTTAGTTAACCTACACCTCATCCAATCGAATCGACTGCCATATATTTCTACTACATTTGTTTCTTTTCCATGAGTCAGGAAGTTTTGGTAACAGTTCAATATGGGTATTCAAGGTATCTTACCTTGTGACCAATGATCTATGCAAGATCTTTATCATTGCAGTAAGCAACATATAGTGCCCCATTAGTATCAAACAATATGTGCTTGAAGGGAATGGGAAATTCCGGAGAGGAGGAGAAAACATATATTCACGTGTGTTGCAAAAGTGAAAGATTATGATGAAACGACAAAGCAACCCATGCTTTTTGCAGATCTACAAGAATTCATACATGTTTTACTAAAAAATTGCATTATTGGAATGACCTTGGTCACACACGGACACACTGTTCGGTGCAATGATGGTCTCATCCTTTTCCTGAACAAAACAAGATCCTTTGGATCGGTCTGCCTAACATTTGCACGGAAAGAAAAGAAATCCGCACACTTGGTGTTATCCAGGCTTCAAGGTTCACACTTTTGTGTTGTTTTCGTGAACATAAGAATGATATTGCCATTAATGGTAAAAATGGCAGGCTCAATTTCAAAAACTGTTGGACACCAAGTAACAAAAGCTATAATGTTTTTTTTTTGGACATTGAATCAGCTATAATGTTCTTTTGTTGGGCTTACTTGTGTGCTACTGACATCCAAAGCTCAAAAAATGTAGTAGAAGAAACAAAAGATCCCGACCAATAAATCTTGTAGGCAGCTAACATAATAACCAAATGCTGAGGATTTAATCTTCGCCCAATTCAAGGACGCTGAAGTGCTGACCTCCCTATTTTTTTGAAAGAATAAACGGAACTATCATTAAAAACAAGATTCCCTAACTTGTTTGGGGAATATACAATCAACGTCAAGGTGGCTATTTGAAGATAAAGTGGCCATATGTCCTAGAGAACATTGGTTGAATTGCCTTGGAATGGACCTTCAATGCTGTCAAACTTGGTTTGAAGTTGTCTATAGTGTGAAACAAGTTCCATTGCCTTCATGGAGATGTCCTATTCTTCATTATTGAGATCATTATGATGTTAAGGCGGTCACTCTCAATGATGATCTGATTGAGCTAAGTTTGTTGCAAGCAAAACGAAATCATGAATAGCTTCCCTAGTTGACGGCAAGGTAGCAAGATGAGGAAGGTTTCTCATGCATACATGTATGCCTTCATCATTTCGAACCATAACTTTGTGATGAAGGTGTTATAACTTACAATAGTGTGACAATGAGTTTGATGAACCCCATTGAGGGAAGTTCCCATTTCTTGAATTTTGGCAGTTGTCTGCCATCCTCAGCAATATGCTGGTGCTTCAAACTCTCCGTAAGGCATTGGGCATGCATGGTGAACATGTTGAAGACTTGCGCATTCCCTTTTATAATCAATTGCACTTGTTCTTCCATATGAAGCACACCATGGTCACCAGTTGGGGCAGAGATTCATTGTTCTTGTTCAGACTGTAAATCCATCATCAAAATTCAGCATGTGGCTTCTTGTTGATGTCTCCTCCTCAACTTTCCATCCCTAGCTCTTTTTGGTCAAGGCACTCATTAATCTATCACCATTTTAATATCATGTCTCAATAGCTTGCTCATTCATTACATGTGGTTCCAAGTTCCATTCTAGTTGGGTTGATTGGAGACATGGAATTACTCCTGCAAGAATGTCTAAGCCTTTATCATCCATACCCAAAACATTTATCATCATCAGGTTGCATCAAGGGAATTCTCTCATTCATCCTTAGGTCCAAGAATCATTCACATTTGCATGTTTCCTTTGATTTTGCTAGCGTACCATGATAAAAACTCCTCCCATGATGTTTGAATTTGTAGGATGAACAAGAAGATTGGAAACAAGGAAAGACAAAAGCAAATGTTAGGGTCATCTTGCCACTTCAAAGATACAACAATGATAGTTAAGGCTTATCTTCTCTCATTATTTTTTCTCTCTTAGAATCTAAGCTCTGATCCATGTTGAAACAAAAATGAAGGATGACATTATTATTAATGGTTAAGGTTATCTCTTATATATAGAAGTGCAAGAGACTAAATAGAGAAGGATCCATATATGGATCTATCAATCTTTACTATTTCTTAACAATTATCTTCAGCACTGTTCTCTAACAAGTAATAAAAATATAACACTTACCTTTAATACATATGATGTGACATGCCTTGGAAGGATGCAAAAAGCAATTATGCTATGGATGCTGTTATTTCCAAAAACTGTACAAGCTTGTCAACTCGTGCTTGAAAATGGATTTGCCAAGGTATTTTTTGTAACCATGATAAAACTTCTTTAGGTATAATTATTTTTACAATGGTAGCTTGTGGATGATCAGGTGAGAATTTCCACATTTGGAAAAAAGAAAATTATAAGAAATCCTTCAAATATCATTGAGTCAATACAATTAACGAAGGCCTCAATCATTAATGCATAACTAACTGCAATAGCTCAGTTGGTTAGAGGTAATAAACCTTGTAATCCTCTTCAAAGTATAAATCCTGGAGAATGCAAAAAACACTAATATTATCAAAAAAAAATCATTAACACATAAGTCGCACAGTGGTTCCTAAATCCTAACTACCTTTCCTATACACCGAATGATTCAAGTTGTAAAGGTGAAATACGACAAATAGCCAGTTATCTAACATAAAATACATAAGATAAATGTTGACCCTGGTATCTACCATCAGAAACCCCCATAACAACAATATATGTAAGTACGAAAAGAAAGAAAAGATGGAAACATATCATAAAAGCAGTACCTGTCAAATTTATATCCATGTAATAGTGACTCTGCAAGAATTGTTTTTGTAGACGTGGCTAGACAGCCAAACAGAGCAGCACAAAAACCAAGAACATCAAAACTGAGCTCTGTTGCAGAAGTTAGAAAGATCCCTCCCACAATTGGCACCAATGATGCCCACACGCGCAAATCAAAGTATCTTCTCCAAACTAACCACTGGAGAATGACTGCAGTTTCATATACCAAGTTAAATATTATGACACAAGACTGTTGTGAGTGTTGAAACAATCACGCTGATTATTATGGAGTTAATGTACTTGGTTAACCTGTTGTTGCAGGAGTGAAAGATTTTATCGTCTGCATAAAGGAAACTGGGATGTACCGTAGGCTTACATTTCCCAGAACAATATTGATGCAGAACACAAAAGACATGGGAAATATTCTACGCCAGCGGTCATCAGGATCAACTTGTATCAAAGACTTAACTTTTAGGACTTTGATGACAAGAAACGCTCCTAGAGCAGAGCATATAAAGTGAATGCATGATACCGTTAGTGGAAATTTGAAATCCAGCTTCTGCAAGAAAAAGCAATCAAAATATCACCAGTAAGATCACTTATAGACACGCTTTAACAAAGGAGAAAAAAAGTCTTAAATTATATTATTATAAGGTAAGCATTTCAAAGCAGATGCATTAGTCATGAGAACAAAACATCTGAATCATAAAAAAGAAAAGCAGGAAAGGGGAAAATTCTTCCTAGTTTTCGTAGTTGATCGAGCATTAGATCAGATGACTGACTTGAAGATCAAAAATGCAAGTAAAAAACATCAAATTAGTTTTGGACCACCACTAAGGGAATAAAACCTACTAAAAAGATGCCAATCTATAAAACCGTTCAGGTAAATTGTGCATAAAATGAAACAGGATAATTATCACGTCTTGCACCTATTTGTCAAGAATTTCAGTTAGGAAAACATTCGAGCGAATTAATAATTTCTGGGCAAACAAAAACTAGCATTCTAGTTTCTGAATTTTAGTAGTTCGTCGAAATATTGACTATGAAATCCCATCTTGATAGACTTCAATGGGAAATTCCAACACATCCAGGACGCGAGATACAAACACAATCCATCCCCCTTTATCTTGCTAACCTAGCGGGCTAAAAATTAGCACCCAACATCCAATTTATGAAATAGATCTACCGTAAAACAAGTGCTCAAATAGTTAAATCCATTGCGTAAAAGTCTCAGATAAAAAGATTTCTTTTGATAAAAAAGCAGCGGATCCCTGAAGAAGACGAGAAGAAAATAGAGTTGGAGCAAGTAAAACATTGGGAAACAAGAAAAGGAAAAAAAAAACTCGAACCTGAAAGATCCACTTATTCAAGATGATAACAGTAACATTGAACCCCCACCACTGGAGGATGGCGAGAAGGGACCTGAAGGTTCCCCATGAAAGCACCTGGATTTCTTCCATACCTCGCCACCCGCGGCGAAGACCCAACCGAAACCCAAGACTTTCAGATCCGCCGAGAAGAGTACCCAGCAAAACTCCCAGTAACAATGCGGTTAGGGGATCTGTGGTGTTCCCAATTCTACTTTAAAACTTTCCATGCACGATTGGGCCCACATGGACCAGCGCCTTCTACTCTTCCCCTGCTTGCCACGAGGAACCATATCAAATAATCCGGAGAACCCAGACCCTGAGAAGCCACTGTTACTTGCTCCTCCTCGATCACCCTCGTCTTCCCCTCCTTACTACCTCTGACGCCGAACAAAAAGAGCTCCGATCTGACGCACGACGCCGCTCGTACTGGTCAAAATTCGCACTTCGATTTTGTTTGGCAATGTTTTTTAATTTTAATTTTATAAATAAAATTGGAATAACGAAATTTAACTTTTTATTTTTTTTAAATATTTAAAATTAAAAGACTTCTTTACAAAATATACCGTTGATTTCTCGAGATACCTCGTAGATTCTTTCTTCGTCGGATCTCGTGTCCTATTCGGGTCTTCAAGATGTATTTGGATGCTCGTTCATTTTGGATGGTAGTGGATAGAACAGTAGGAGGATTAATGTACAGCATTAACAGGTATGGTAAGTTAAAGTGAAGTTTATATTTTTTAAGAAATTATATGATATAAATTTTTAATATGATATTTTTAATATAAAATGTTAAAAATGTTCGGTAAATATTGATATGCAGTAAAAAAAAAAAGAGTATAGTAAATATAGTTTAAACAAAATTGTAAATATTACTACACAGGTGTTACTCGTATTAGATAATTTTTAATTTTTTTATAAGTAATCTTACCTTAAATGTAAAATTTACCCATGAATTTATAAAAAATAAAATCAAAATTTTCAAATCCCCTTGAAATTTACCCATTAATTTACCTTACCTTAGATTGTTTGTGGTAAGTTGAAATACCTGTAGCAAATTTAATCAAAGAACAAAATTAAATAACTGTCAAAACCAAACCATAAAATCACAACTCCATAATTTGATTCCAAGACAAGCATAAGCCATCAATGCATTCCTCGTTGCATTCGCTCCTCAACCTATGATCTAAACAAACACAAGGAAAAATGTGAGTTAAAGTTTAACGAGTATAATCCTGGTCGTTGAACAAAGATAACACATGGTAAGCAGTAATGCAGCATGATCATAGTATGCATAAACAATAAAATTATAACAAAATATTTTAACTTTAATAACAGTAAAGAATTAAAATTATAAGTAATTTTGCAAACAAAATTGAAAGTACATAATTAATTATGAAATAAAATTTATATATAAAAATTTATATGAAACTTAAATTTTTTATTACCAAACACACCTTAAAGGCCAAGGTCATGCACCACCTTGTAATGGATACAATTTCTTCCAAACTTAATTTAAAAATATAGACAGGCCATTTAATTTCTTCGAAACAATTTCTCCGAAAGTTATAAAAAATAAAAGACGAAAACAGAAACAGATTAAAAAAAATCCCAAGCACAATGTTAGTGCCTAAATGAGTCATATCTCCGGGAGATGCACCTGTTAAGAAAGAATAATTAATTAATTAATATAAGAAATTTAAAATAGAAAAAAAACCTTACAATTACTTCATTAGGAATTATGAAAAAAAGACTTGAATTTATTTAACTGAAAATTTGTTATAAATAGAAGTCTATAGAAGAAAAAAAATTCATATAATCAATCTTACACTATATGATTATGGCTCAAGCAGTGTGAGTACTTGAAATAACAAGAGATTGCAAGCTTGAAAAATCAACACAGAGATACAAGGGTCGAGTTATGCAGATAATCTCAGCGACTTCTACGAACAACCAATTACAAAGATAGGAGACTGTTCGTTCATACGTGTATTATTATGAAATCAGCCGAACAATAATCGGCCATGAACTACAACACAATGATTAGTAGAAATTTTAATAGACAGGGCTTGAAGACCATTAAACATCATTTAGCCTTGACTCATGATAAATTGGAAAAATTAATTACATTCCAATAGGTACATGCCATCACTAGGATCATGCTGACACTTTATATACAAGATTTATACACAGGTTCAAACTTTTGACCTAACCTTAATTTCTGAACGTATAAATATCAACGGTAAGCAATGGCACTCTCCAATGCAGCAAAATCCATATCACAGAAGTGTTCCATGTGCCAGTCGTGGGCAACTCCGTGTCCCACTCTTTTGAGACAAAGGCGTCCCAAATAAATGATAATGTAGACAATTCAGAAATATCATCTGTAAAGAGAATGGTTGATTAAGCACAACTCCCACTTGCCCTCACCATCAATTAGGCGCAGTTCCATGGAGTGAAATGGTATTAGCGCGGGCCTCTTGGGTAATGAACCACACAACAAAAAAGGGAATAATTAAGTCAATCTGCTTCCATAACTCACCAAATAAGCTCCATAAAATTCAATAAAAAAATCATACATACTTGGGATGATGTAACAACTGTGATACCCATTTCATTTGCAAGCCTGTATAACTGTTCTTCAATATCAACACTGGTGGCACTGGGATAAAACATGAAGAGTAAACAACATGCTGGATCAAATTCAACTTTAAGAAAAAGAACTGACAAGAAAAACTAGATGGCATACTTGGTGCACTCATCAAGAATGCCAAACTTTGGGCAATGAAAGAACAGCCTTGCCTGGGAATAATAATACGAAGCATGCAATTAAGAAATCAGGTCATGATATTAAAAGAAGAGAGAAAATGAATTGTTCTATTCCCCAATGATATTTTTGAGCAGGTTCTATTCCCAAAAATAAGAAGCACGCAATTAGGAAATCGTGTCACAAAATTAAAATAAGGGAGAAAAAGAATTGTTCAATTCCCATATATATCAAGCAATGCAGAAGAGTTCGCTCAATTCACCATGCCAAGCCTCTGCTGTTCTCCCAAAGATAACGTGTCTTCCCAATTAACTGCAGCATCCAAGCCCCGTTCATACCTCTCAAGAAGATACGTTAAACGAACATTTTCAAGAATAAATTTCATGTGATCATCTAGTAGATGAGCTGCATTAGACTTATTGCCTGAGAATAAGATTCAATACATAAGGCAACCAGAAAAAATTGCATGAATATAACTATCAGAAAATACGATCTTCCTTGCATGGCATACCATTTCCAGATAATTTGAGAATTTTTCTCTTTGCTTCATCATGAGAGAGTGGGTAAATTATTTGATCCCTCAAGGTCCCAAGACATGTATAGGGTCGTTGTGGGACATAGAATATGCCACCATCAACCTCAGACGTATCACTTGTATTTCTGCCTGGCATATCTAGTTGTCCATTTACGACAGGCCACAGACCTCTAAGGATTCTAAACACTGAAGTCTTTCCACTTCCATTGGGACCTTGGCAGCATGAAACAAAGATTGTTACAAAGGCAGGATGATTATTCTAATTTTGACAAATGATGGATGGTGGGTTAACTGACCGGTAACGAGCAGGCTTTTCCCTTGTATAATTTCACAGGACAATTGCTTTGCTAAAAGCTTTTGTCCAGGGCTGACGATGTCAACCTTGGAGAAGGATATGATGTCTTCATTGAGAATCCCATTCCCATGAGAGGGTGAAGAAACATTCCGTACAGGATCATCTATATTAGACATCAAATAGCCATTAATTGTCTGAATCATTAACAAGAATTTGTGCTTCATTTTTCCCTAGAAAATACATGAACTTAATAATGACAAGCACTTCCAAAGGTACCAGTCATCGTGCTGAAATATCTAAATCAAAATAGGACACCACACAATTAAATAGAAAACAAGCATCATTATCTATCGTAACAAAAATCAAGACATTTTGAGATCATGATTCTATATTGATTACGAGAATCCAACATACCATATTGAGTAGCCTCAAGCTGTTCCTCCAACTCAAAGATCCGATTAATACCACCTGTTAGTTCGATATATTTCTTATGCAATTCAAGGATGTCCCCAAAGGCTAGGAAACTTTGAGAGACAACCGAAGCCAAAAAACGAAGTGCATGTGCAAGATGACCTGATGATGACTAAGGTAAATGTTAGGATCATCAAGACAGAAAGACATCCACAGAGTTGTTAGGCACATTCATGGTTCACCTTGGGTAGAGGTCAGAGCTCGATCTCCTTCATGCTCCATGGCATATAGGTAACTCAGTCCCCAAGTAACATTATGTGGAAGTTGCTTGGTGATGAAATCATCCAATATACCAAAGAGCCATCTCTTCTTCAAAAGTTCCTCAGAGTGACTTAACAACTCTCTGAAGCGTGAATCAATTGTCTGTTGAGATAAGAAGCATCATTAGCCAGCCAATCAAAACATAGACTGAAAAATTCTGGAAAAAATTGATGCATACAAGGCCAAAGACGTATGCAGAGTTCAGGAATACTGCAACATACCAAGAAACAATCACCCCCATAAAGATGTTTAATATAAACACAAATTCAAAACTCTCTTCAAAGATTAAGGTATGAATTACTTGCTGAAGAGAATATCAAAAAAATTTGTTGGTCCATTGATGTTTGAAAGACCCACAGTTTTAAGTAAATGTGCTATTAGGCTTTTAGCCAGATACCATAGAAACTAAATGGGTTATGTATTCTTTGACAGCTCTGGATGGAATCAAATCAAGAAAAAGGATTCACTTCGCTAATAACATATACGAGGACAGGTTATCTTTCGTTGTTGGGTGACCTTAGAACTATTCTTGATTTAAAAAGGAAATAAGTCAGATAAAAATATCCAAACCAGAATCAATTTAACAAGTTAGAAAAGGACTCCAGAATAAGAAAAATCTTGTGAATCATTATCAGAAGCCACTATAGCTACAGAGCACAATAAAAAGATAGCAAAGTAAAAACAGAGAAAGTGTTATTCATGTCCACTTACAACTTTTTCCCGGTAACCACCACCAAAAAAAGCAATTGATTCAGCATGTTCACGAAGCCTTGAATGTGCAAACCTAATGATGAACATAAACACCAATTCATTTATTGAACCAAACTCAGGCAAAAAAAAAAAGTGGCAGCAGCAACATTGCAAATTGAGAAGAAAAGCAAGTGCAATTGTTACCTAAATGCGCCCTCAAGCTGTTGTTCCTTGTTTGCCAGATTCCCAAAGTCAGGAGTAACACTTCTTAATAAGCCCAACCCAAGTAACATGTAAGCATACAATATAGCCACCCCCTGATGACCGGTTAACAATTTCATTCTCCAAGTGAACCTGTAATTTGCAGAATACATATAGAAGCCTTTATGAATTTTAGTGAGAATTTTATCATATGATAAATTTCAGTTTCTTTGCAGTTTGCAGTAACCAGTAAAACAGCTGTCAAACACATCATGTGCTAAGGAAGACTAACCAAAGAATGTCAACTGTAGGCTTCACCAACCCTGTAACCAGTCCGGACAGATCAGAGGTCAACTTGTCTACATCATGTGACATTCTCTGATCTGCATCAATATCTTCATCTGACATGTGAAATACCTGGGTATGAATCAATTCAAAAAATTAAATGTGACTAAAAAATGCAAACTTTTTGAACCAAGACAAACTGAAAAGAACATCTAACATGTGAGGATAATGATACATGAATACAAACCAGACAAAATATAGAATAACAATGTCATTACCATATTTCACATTTCATATAGCTAGATTTGTATACGTATGCAGTTGAAAAAAATGGATGAAAGTGAAACAATCTCATTAACAAACATAAAGCTCCATATATAGATGTTACATAAAGAGGACAAACATATCTTGAGCAACGTGGAACTAAACCTATAACACTCATATAATCCTAATATGTTATTACTCTAACACTTCCCCTTAAGCTAGAAAATCTAGTTTGCAACATGTCAATAACAACTCAACAAACTTACATATAACAGAAAATAACAAATACATAGAAGAATTTAAAAAAACAATTACTCTAATAATAGTAGCAAAAGGTAGTAGAAGTTAATGTAGCAAAAGTAGTAGCAGCAAGCAACAATATTGCAATAGTTGTTATAGAAAAAGTAACAATAACAGGAGTAATCCAAGATAAGTTTAAGAAGATTACATCTTAATAGCAGTAGGATAACCATCAGAGACAATTTAAGGTAGTAAAACAAATAGACAAATATGGTCCATCCTTGGGGTTGGACAAGAGGAATAAGTGGAAGATAGATGTCACATTAACTAAATATAATGTCTTTATTTATAGAAAGTACATAAAGACAACTATTGACACTTAACTAATGTGGGACTAAACTCACATACACATAACATAAGAAACCCTAATACATGATACTTTGACTCTACTCTTCCTTAAATTGGAGCATCTAATTTGTAATTGACTCATACATGAAAAATTAATAAGGAGATACATAATAGATAAAAATTTAAATATAGTAACAATATAATGTACGCAAATATACTAAGAAACTTACACACATGTGCCTATGAATATTAACTTTTATCAATCATCCAATAAAAGAAATTTAATATGGATTGTTGATATAAGTTATTTCACAAACCTCAAAAGAAAGTAGTATAAGATATTCTATAAACCTCAAAAATAATGTGAATTTTCAAGTAGAGGTATTTCATGAACCCCAAAGAAAGTGTGAATTTTTAATGTGAGGTATTCCATAAACCTCAAAAATGGTTGGATGATTGATAATAGAATATTAAATATTTTTCTACCTTTTTTTGTTTACTGTTTTTCATATTTTGTTAATTTTTTTACTTCCTCCACTTTTTTTTTACTTTAAGGTTTTTTACTACTCTTCTCCCTTTATCTATCTCCCCTTTTTACACCTACACGTGCTCCACAACATCTTCTCCCCCTTTCTTTTTTTTCTCTTTTTTTCTTCTTCCTTCTCCTTTCTCCCTATCTACAACCCTAATGGGTGCAAGCAATGACGGGGATGAGAGCCAACGATGAGTCAATGTGTTAACGGTGAGTTGGTGTGTTAACGACAAGACGATGTCACTAGAGCAAAGAAAGAGTTTCCCATTTGAGAGATCACCAAAAGAGACTGACAAAGGGAGTGACAAGAGCTACAGGTGAGGGAGACAGTCGTTTATGTGTAACAAGTTGAAGTTGCTAGACGAAAGAGATTGCACAATGAAAAGGATCACTTGCACAAGTTGAACTAGAGGAGAGTGTTACCTATAGGAGCTACATGGAGTTTGATGATCACTGTCAATGAAGATTTGAAAGAGAAATTGGCAATGATCCTTGTAGTGACAACAAAGAGTTGAACAAAGTGAGAGACATGCCCAAGCAAGAGATGCAATAGAAGATGAGGCTCTCGAGTTGGTTGGGAGAGCTCTGGGAAGATTTCTTGGAGAAGTGCTAGACAAGATGGTATGCTCAAACGACGAGAAAGAGACTTAGGGTTTAGAGGAAGGAGATGAAGAGAGAGGCAGACAATTAATTGACAACAGTTGGGAGGAGGGTGACAGTTCTCCTCCTCCCTAATTAGAGTTTTTATGTAAAGGCTCTTAGAACCCTCAAAACCTAAAGCTCTGATGTCATGTTGAAAAAAAGCAAATTACGCAAAAGAGTGATGTCACATTAACCAAACATAAGGCTTTGATTTATAGAGGGTACACACGGCTTAATGACTAAATCCACATGCACATAAATAAAAAACCCTAATACATAATACTTTGACTAACACTTGGACAGTAGGTAGATGTAATCTACCCTTAGGAATTTTTTGTTTTTTTTAATACTTCCACTTTTTTATCTTTTTTATGCGATTTTTCCTTTTTTCATTTTTCCCCTTTTGCATTTTCTTATTTTCTCTTTTCTCTATCTCCTCTTTGGTCTTCTTTTTTCCCTATTTATTTCTCTCCTTTTTTTCCATTTATTTCCTTTTTTTGCTCTTTCTCTTTCCCCTTCATCCTCTTCTTTTTTCTCGTTCTTTCCCTTTCACTACAACTTGTCTGTCTCCCCCTCTACAACCTTAACAAGTGCAGGTGACTTCTTACAAAGAGTGGCCATCATTAGTACAGTGGGCCTATATTTGGGCTACATGATCAAGAACTTAAAGAACACCTCCTTGAGCCTTGGGATTTGGTCAACCATGTGGAAGGTCCTCTCAACTACAATCAATGAGGCATGGAGGAACTCATGTTGGGCATTAAGGCAAGTAAGTGAGCAAGAGCAAACAAAGAGGTCTCTATCTACGTCATCACCTACTTTGGGATCCACCATGTCCCATGATATGTAAACGAGGGAATTGTCCTTGGTTGTTAGGTGTTGACAACAGCAGCAAGATAGAGTTTCTACCCTTGTTTTGTTGGTAACAACAGAATTGGTAGGTGGAGTGGGAAAAAAGGTGGAGACTAGAGAGATATGAAATAAAAAAACTGAGAATATTGGGAGAAGGGCCTAGACATAGGAAAAAGAGGGGTGTTTCGCACAAGTGGGCGGTAACAATCAGTGGTGGTTGGAAAAAGGGTGACAGTTAGGACAAGCATAAGTAATGGATGAAAGTGAAATGATCTTATTAGCAAACATAAGCCTTTATATATAGAAATTAGATAGGACAAACATATCTTGAGTAATGTTGGACTAAACCTATAACACCCATATAATCCTAATACATTACTACTCTAACAACATTCTTAAAATAAGTTGTTAGAATAATAGTCTCACATAGACTAGTTTAACTTAAAAATACACATTAATATGAAATGGATCTCTTCACTAGTAACCAATTAGTTTTGAGTTAGATATCTACATTTCAATATGGTATCAAAACAAAAAGATTCTAATAGATCTACACATCTACCTGAAAAAGGAAAGAAACATTCGTAAAACCTAATGAAGGCCATAAGTGAAATGACATGTTATAATAATAGTCTCACAAAGACTAGCTTAAAATAAAAATACGTCAATAAGAAATGAACCTCTTCACCAATAATGAATTAATATTAGATATTCACATTTCAATATATGCAAAACATAAAAAATAAAATTTAATAAGTATCATATCTCTGTTTCTTATGTTTAGCAATAGCCAACCTGTCTTAGGAAATATGCAATAAAACATTAGATTTCAAAACTACATGTCACATGTAGTTCCAAAACTTCGCTAGAAGAAGTTGGAAGGCCTAGAAAAGGAACTAAGATAATCTTGTCTCACCTTGTAGAAAGCATTTCTTTTCAAATAAGTCTTGACAAGATGTTCTGTTAACCGAATTCGCCATTCAAGAGCTAATTTGGCTGTCAGGAACCTAAAAAGAACAGAATATTCAAGCCAGAAAAAAACCTGCAAAAGCTGAAATCTTGGAGCATAACATTTAAAAGATATAAAACTCAATCCATCTAAGAACGAATAAAAATTATATGCAGAATATCATTACAAAAGAATAAGAATAGTGATAAAAAAATGATTTAGGACCCTTAAGATGGCAAAACCAAAGCTGACAAATTTAAAAGAATGCATTAGAAAGCAGCTAAAACATTGAAAAAAAGCCATTTGGCATGTTTAGAATTTGTAAATTTTGGATGATGAATCAAAACAATCACCATGATCAAACAAACCAACACAAAGGAAAATACATCTCGATTAGATAACAGAACAAAGATCACAAAGTAAAGACCTCCACTAAATAAAGATCGTGATAAACATGCAATAATCTAAAATGTGCGCAAACATAGTTTCAAATATCATATATTGTTGGATAAATGGACCCTGATCCGTTTACCTATTTACTGTTGTATATATATACCATGTAATTAGTCATTAGTTAATGTAGAAAAATCTTGTTTTCAACTTGG
Source organism: Amphibolis antarctica (assembly GCA_024699675.1). Taxonomy (NCBI): domain Eukaryota; kingdom Viridiplantae; phylum Streptophyta; class Magnoliopsida; order Alismatales; family Cymodoceaceae; genus Amphibolis; species Amphibolis antarctica. The sequence continues at coordinate 49,083 of JAMKPZ010000812.1, forward strand.
TATCAAGCTGGGTTTACCCTAACCCTCTCTACCCTCTCTCTTCCGATGCCAGTGCCGGTGGCCTGCCTCCACTGTCTCTCCTGACGGTCGCCTCTTCTTACAGGTGCCCCAGCACGTCCTTCCGCACTGGTGCCCTGCCTCCGTCGTCTCTCGTGACGACAGCCTCTTCCTGCAACGCCGTCTACACCAGCCTTCGTGCCATTGTCGTCATCATCCCTCTCGCCATGTGCGGTGTGTAAGTTCCTCCATCAGAAGTGCCAACCGGTCTGCTTCCCCCCTCCCTACTTCTCGTCGGACCAGCCATAGAAGTGCCAGCCATTCTGCATCCTCATGGAGCCGCCATCTTCCTCGTGGGTTGGCAAGCCCACTGTGACAGGAGTGAAGCTCAATGAGACCAACTATTATCATTGGGCTAATGCATTTGAGACCTTCGTTCTCTCTCAAATGCGTGAACATCACCTCTTCGGTGACCCTCCGGACTCCAAGGTTGCTGACTATGTGACCTGGCGTGCTACGGACTTCACTGTGATCTCGTGGATCATCAACAATGTAGACGAACCCATTGCCCACAACATCCCCTGACTTCGTCTTGCGCGCCATGTGTGGGAGACTCTCCAGGCCACTTACGGAGCTAACAACGGCATCGCTCGTGTCTGTGAAACATATGTGCTTCTCCTCTCCCATCGTCAATGGGAGTCGATGGTCTAAACCTACTACAACCGTCTTCGTGCTCTTCTTGATAACGGCCTTTTCCAACCCTATACTTCGGAGTTGGCGACCCAACGCAGGTACCAGGAGGAGCTCAGTGTTGCTCTCTTTCTCACCGGCCTTCGCTCGGTAGATCCTCGCCACCAACTCCATCTCGTCCTTGCAAACGACTTTCAATTGGGTTCTTCAGCTGACTACGGCAACCTCCAGCCCTACTGTCTCTCCGACATCCATTTACTCTTCTGCCTTGGTGGCACAGGTGATTGCTCGTGACGGCCTTCTCCCTCCTACCCCACGCACTGGTGGTGTTGCTGGTGGCCGCTCGCACACTAGTGGACGGTCATCCCACCCCCGCACTCCGTGCATCCACTGTGGCTGTTTGAACCACCCCTCAGATAGGTGTTAGGCGAAGTTTGGACGCTCGGCACCTACTCCCTTTGCACACTTGGCGTCGTCCCCAGCTTTGTCTTCAACCCCTGATTCTGCCATTGCTGTCCCTTCACTCATGCAGATCACTTAGGCTGATTTTGATGAACTTATGATACTTCGCGCTCAACAAAACAATGAGGTTACTACTGCTCATGTCCTCTCCAATGGTATACCTTCTACTCATACATCCACCTCTAATGATACTTGGATTGTTGATTCAGGCGTCTCCCATCACATCTCGGGTAATCGCTCTCTTTTTGATCGCCTCACCTATTGTGCAAATATTCATTCTGTTGCCCTTGTTGATAGTTGTAGTTGTGCTATTTCTGGGGAAGGGACCACTTTCCCCACCAAAGATATTTTTCTGGAAAAAGTGTTGTATATTCCTAATTTTCCTGTTAATCTCTTATCCATCAGTGCCAACACGAAACGCTTATATTGCTTTGTCATTTTTTACTCATTTCATTGTACCTTTCATGATTTGCAGAAGGGCAGGAGGATTGGCTTGAGCCTTAAGTAGGGTTGGGGCGTCTACATCTTGGTGCAGGATGGCATTACTCACGGATTGGTCTCATTTGCGGCGTCTGGTGATTCGTCTTTGCTGTGGCATCACCGTTTGGGTCATCCTCCCTTGCACCAGCTTCGTGAAGTCCTTCCGTCTGTGTCTCTTCACCCATTTACCTGTTAGTCTTGTATTCTGGGTAAGCTCGTGCCACTTACCCTAGTCGTTTGTGTCTCATGCTTTTGAATTAGTTCATTGTGATGTCTGGGGCACGTCTAGGGTTACCTCTGTTGGTGATTTTCGTTATTATATTGTCTTTGTTAACAATTTTTCTCAGATTTCCTAGGTGTACTTGTTAAGGAATCGTCAACATGTCCTTGATGTAATCCTTCGCTATTTTAATGAAATTTGTACTCAATTTGCCACCACTCCTAAATTGTTTCGTATTGATAATACCCTTGAGTTTATTAAGTCTATCGTTGCCTCATGTTCTGAGCATGACACTATCAATTAAACCACATGCGCTCGTACTTCTCAACAAAATGGTATGGCTGAGCGTAAGCATCGACACCTCCTTGATGTCGCTCGCACCTTGTTGGTTGAGATGCATGTTCCTAAGTTTTTTTGGTTTGATACAATTTTGACTACGGCTTTTCTCATTAACCGCATGTCTGCTGCTCCTTTAGGCGGTGCTATTCCCGTTCAGTGGCTTTCTCCTTGGCAAGGGCTATTCTCTCTTCCTCCCAAAGTTTTTGGGTATACAGCTTTTGTCAAGGATTTAACTGTTAGACTTAATAAGTTGTCGCCCCACTCCCTTCATTGTCTTTTTGGGTTATCCTCGCACCTAAAAGGGGTATCGGTGTTTTCATCCTTTGTCTCATCGATATCTTGTCTCCGCTAATGTTATTTTTCTTAAGGATACCTCATTTTTCTCCGACTCCTTCACTCCCTCTCCCTCCATGGATGTCACCCCCCTTCCTCCACTGGTTCCCTCTTCTGGTCCTCCCTGTGTGCCACTTGTAGAGCAATCACCTCCTCTAGCACCTCCACCTTTGCAAGTTTATCAATGACGTCATCCTCTTGCACTGCCTCCCGCCCCAGCTACTGCCCCTCCTTGCTCGGCTGCAGATCCGTCTCTTGATCTGCCCATCGCCCTTCGCAAAGGTACTCGTGTCTCCACCCAACACTCCCTTTCCTACGTTGCCCTTTCCACTTCTTACAAGCGGTTTGCCCTTTTTCTTTCCTCTGAATCAATTCCTAAGGATCATTATGAGGTGCTTACCGTTCCCCATTGGAAGCATGCGATGGATGTTGAAATACAGGCACTACTTACTTGATGGACATGGACAGTGGTTTCTCACCCGCCAGATACTTCGGTTGTTGGGTGTCGGTGGATCTTCACTGTCAAGCATCGCCTTAATGGTAGCATTGACTGCTACAAAGCCCGCCTAGTTGCTCATGGTTTTACGCAAACTCATGGTTTGGACTATGTCGAAACCTTTGCTCCGGTGGCCTGCTTGCACTCTATCCGCGTTCTCGTCCCTAGTTGTTAATTGGCGTTGGTCCCTTTCTCAGCTGGATGTCCGTAATGCCTTCCTCTATGGTGATCTGGAGGAGGACGTCTACATGGAGCAACCTCCTAGGTATGTTTCTCTGAGGGAGAATCAAGTGTGTTACTTACAGAAAACTCTCTATGGTCTAAAACAAAGCCCTCATGCTTGGTATGCCAAACTTAGTTTTGTGATGGTGATGTATGGGTTCAAGAAATGTACAATTGACAATTCTATCTTCATTCGAAAGGGTCCTTCTGGTTATACTATTTTGGTTGTGTATGTCAATGACATTTTTGTAACAGGTGATGATGTTGCTAGAGTCAAGTCCGTCAAAGCAACACTCTCAGGACATTTTGATATTAAAGACATGGGCAGACCCAGATACTTTCTAAGGATTGAGTTTGCATACACTAAACAGAAGATGATTCTCTCCCAAAGAAAATATGTTTTGGATTTGTTGAAAGAAATAGGTCTCATAGGATGTAAACCAGAACGCACTCCCGTTATGGCTAAACCTCTCTTTTAGGAGTCCTCAGAGTGTTATAATGATCCAAGTTAGTATAGACGATTGGTTGGTAAGCTCATTTACCTAACTGTTACTAGGTCAGACATATCTTATGTTGTTGGGCTCTTGAGTCAGTTTATGCAGAAGCCAAAGGAGGTTCACTGGCATGGTACCTTACATGTGCTATCCTACTTGAAAAGCAATCCGGGAAAAGGGTTGATGTACTCAGACAATGGTCATCTCAATGTTATGGCATACACAGATTCCAGTTATGGAGGTAATCAAGGTGATAAGAGGTCAATCTCAGGATATTGTACCTATATTGGAGGTAATTTGGTGATATGGAGAAGTAAAAAGCAAAATGTGACATCTAAGTCTAGTGCAGAGGTAGAATACGGAGCCATGTCCTAGACTGTCAGTGAGTTGATGTGGCTTCGATCCCTCCTTATTGAGTTAGGTGTTCAAATATCCACTCCTATGGTGATGCACTACAATAACCAAGCTGCCATTTGCATCGACAGGAATAATACGTTCCATGAGAGAACTAAATACAATGAGATTGATTGTCATTATATTCGAGAGTTGGTGGAACATGAACTTGTACGCACGCCATATACTCGGTCTTCTGACCAAACTACCGACATCTTTACTAAGAGTCTTAGTGTTGGTGTATTTAACAATTTTTGTATTAAGCTAGGAATGTTTGATATATACCTTCCAACTTAAGGGGGAGTGTTAGATAACTCGACTCTGATCCGTTTACCCATTTACTATTGTATATATATATCATGTAATTAGTCATTAGTTAATGTAGAAAAATCTTGTTTTCAACTTGGTATCAAGCTAGGTTTACCCTAACCCTCCCTACCCTCTCTTTTCCAACGCCAGCACTGGTGGCCTACCTCAGCCGTCTCTCCTGATGGTCGCTTCTTCCTGTGGGTGCCCCCGCACATCCTTCCTTCCGCACAGATGCCTTGCCTTCGCCGTCTCTCATGACGGCAGCCTCTTCCTACAACGCCATTTGCGTTGGCCTTCGCACTGTCGTCGTCGTCATCCCTCTCACCGTGTGCAACGTGTAAGTTCCTTTGTTGGAAGTGCTAGCCGGTTTGGACGCCCGGCGCCTACTCCCTCCACGCACTTGACGTCCTCCCCAACTCTACCTTCGGCCTCTGATTCTGTCGTTGCTGTCTCTTCGCTCATGCAGATCACTCAGGCTGATTTTGATGAACTTATGATACTTCGCGCTCAACAAAACAGTGAGGCTGCTATTGCTCATGTCCTCTCCATTGGTATGCCTTCTGCTCATACATCCACCTTTAGTGATACTTGGATTGTTGATTCAGGCGCCTCTAATCACATATCGGGTAATCAATCTCTTTTTGATCGCCTCACCCATTGTGCAAATATTCATTCTGTTGCCCTTGTTGATGGCTGTAGTTATGCTATTTCTAGGGAAGGGACCACTTCCCCCACCAAGGATATTTTTTTAGAAAAAGTATTGTATATTCCTAATTTTCCTATTAATCTTTTATCCATCAGTGCCATCATGAAATGCTTATATTGCTTTGTCATTTTTTACCCATTTCATTGTACCTTTCATGATTTGCAGACAGGCAGGAGGATTGGCTTGGGCCTTGAGCAGGGTGAAAATTAATTCCTATTTGAAGAGTGCATAACCACATGGATAAGCTCACACCAACCCGTTAATTTTGGATCCAATTTGGGATTTTCCTTGGGACGTCTACATCTTGGTGCAAGATGGCATTACTCGCGGATTGGTCTCATTTGCGGTGTCTGGTGATTCATCTTTGCTGTGGCATCACCGTTTGGGTCATCCTCCCTTGCACCGGCTTCATGAAGTCCTTCCATCTGTGTCTCTTCACCCATTTACCTGTTAGTCTTGTATTTTGGGTAAGCAATCTCGTGCCACTTACCCTAGTCGTCAGATATCGTCTGTCTCATACTTTTGAATTAGTTCATTTTGATGTCTGAGGCCTGTCTAGGGTTACCTCTGTTGGTGGTTTTCGTTATTATATTGTCTTTATTGACGATTTTTCTCGGATTTCCTGAGTGTACTTGTTAAGGAATCGTCAACATGTCTTTAATGTAATCTTTCGCTATTTTAATGAAATTCGTACTCAGTTTGCCACTACTCCAAAATTGTTTCATACTGATAATGCTCTTGAGTTTATTCAATCTGTCGTTACCTCCTTATGTTTTGAATGTGACACTATCCATCAGACCACATGCGCTCATACTTCTCAACAAAATGGTGTGATTGAGCGTAAGCATCAACACCTCCTTGATGTCACTCACACCCTGTTGGTTGAGACGCATGTTCCTAAGTCTTTTTTGTTCGATGCGATTTTGACTGTGGTTTTTCTCATTAACCGCATGTCTACTGCTCCTTTAGGTAGTGCTATTCCCGTTCAACGGCTTTCTCCTCGACAAGAGTTGTTCTCTCTTCCTCCCAAAGTTTTTGGGTGTACAACTTTTGTCAAGGATTTAACCATTGGACTTGATAAGTTGTCGCCTCACTCTCTTCATTGTGTCTTTCTGGGTTATCCTCGCACCCAAAAGGGGTATCGGTGTTTTCATCCTCCGTCTCATCGATATCTTGTCTCTGCTAATGTTGTTTTTCTTGAGGATACTCCCTTTTTCTCTGACTCCTCCGCTCCCTCTCCCTCCATTGATGCCACCTCCCTTCCTCCACTCCCTCTTCCCTCCATTGATGCCATCTTGTCTCGATATCTTGTCTCTTGATCTGCCCATCGCCCTTCGCAAAGGTACTCGTGTCTCCACCCAACACTCTCTTTCCCACTCCCTTTCCTACACTACTCTTTCCCTTTCTTACAAGCGGTTTGCGCTTTCTCTTTCCTCTGAATCAATTCCTAGGTATCATTGCTCCGGTGGCCCGCTTGCACTCTATTCGCGTTCTCTTGTCCCTGGTTGTTAATTGACGTTGGTCCCTTTCTCAACTAGATGTCTGTAATGTCTTCCTCTATAGTGATCTGGAGGAGGACGTCTACATGGAGCAACCTCCTGGGTATGTTACTTCGGGGGAGAATCAAATGTCACTTACAGAAAGCTCTCTATGGTCTGAAACAAAGCTCTTGTGCCTGGTATGCCAAACTTAGTTCTGTGATAGTGATGTATGAGTTCAAGAAATGTGCAATTGACAATTCTATCTTCATTTGAAAGAGTCCTTCTGATTACACTATTTTGGCTATGTATGTCGATGACATTTTAGTGATAGATGATGATGTTGCTGGAGTCAAGTCTGTCAAAGCAATGCTCTCAAGACATTTTGATATTAAAGACATAGGCAGACTTAGATACTTTCTAGGAATCGAGTTTACATATGCTAAATAGAAGATGATTCTCTTCCAAAGAAAATATGTTTTGGATTTATTGAAAAAAGACCTCCACTAAATAAAGATCGTGATAAACATGCAATAATCTAAAATGTGCGCAAACATAGTTTCAAATATCATATATGATCATAAAAAATATCTTGGCCATAGATTTTTTATTTTTCACACATAATAATCTTTTTCCATGGGAGATTATTTTCTATTAGCAAAGTAAATATGTAGGGTAAACCACTTCTCCAAGAAACTTGAAAGGAAGCATATCCTTTAGTGCTTATCCTTTGCTGTGCCAAACTTTTCAGAAAAAATTAATACTAAAGATTACATTCAGCTTGAATTTCGATACCTTAATGATGGAGCAATAAAAGCAGATGCAGCACTTTGAAGGACACTAATGCCAATAAGACGAACAAAAGCACCCCTATCCTGCTGCAAGACAAACTTGACACTGGTCCCTGTGCAGATCAAAATTTAGACTCATCATGGCAAGAGACATTTTTTTAAGAGAATGAACAAAGTTATATCAATACACATCCAAGCCTAATAATCTCTAAAAATGGTAAAGGAAGATACCATTTAAAGAAGCAATGCGATCTGAAACCATAGTCCTAGATATGACAAGCAAAGACACTGCAAATAACTGAGCACCTTGCTTGTCAAGTACAGAGGGTATCTGCAAATGAAATGATAAATTGCAATCAAATGGTCATAACCTGATTACAAAAATTAAAGAATCTCCAATTAACAGTACAAATATAAGAGGGAAAGTATTTGCATGAGTTGACAATAAGTACATTAAAAAATAAATAAATTTGACATCTTTAAAGAAAAGAATGCATGGTCTATGGAAGGTAGTCAACTAGGAAGATTTGCCAAGAAATTGATTACAAATCTATGATGGTAATTTTCTTAAGTACATTAAATCAAAATAGTGAAACTTTCCTATCCTTTGAAAACAAGAGGGGATGATGATTGACTCACCAATACTTTGAACATTGCCACTACTCTTAAAGGCAATGACTTGGAGGGTTTTCGCAATCTTGGAACTACGAATGATTTCTCAATGTTGGTGTCGGGAGATGACATAGCAATTACCCTTTTGTAAGAATGCATATTTGATTTTGAGAATGAGCTACCATCCTGCAAAAATTCATTAGCAAGTACAGCAAAAGAAATTCAGAAAACAGGATGATAAATCAGGAAACAAAATGAGGACACAGGATATATATTTGACACCTTCCCACTAGAAGAAAAAGCTTTTTGAACAGTTAAAGCATCACTTTTGCGATCTGTCTCCAAAGAATGAAATAAACCACCAATCTCTGAATATACATCATCCCTGAAAGAATGTTATGGTCAGCATTCTGGTGGTTGTCAAGAACCAAAAAGGATGCAAACATGTATTTCTTATACATTTTTATTTGTCTTCACCTCTTTATTTGAACACTCCACCCGCCTTCACCATCTAAAGACAAAACCGTGTCATGGAATGCAACTAATGCAGGGCGGTGAGATATGGTAATGCATGATGTTCCCATAGCTTGAACCTTGGCACAAAAACGCTCCTCCATATCTGTTGTAACCGCACTTGTGCATTCATCAAGTATGGCAAACTTTGGTCTGTGATAGAACAATCTTGCCATTCCAAGTCTTTGTTGTTCACCCAAAGAAAGCTCATCACCCCAGTTAATTTCCTTTTCCAGTGGATAACGATCCAATAAATACTCAAGGTCAACCTGATACAAAACTTTGTTCTTATTGTTTTTTTAGTGCATCAAATAAATGCAATCTCTCATATACAATTTCAATATAAATATATAAGGCCTTGAATAAATGGCAAAGAATATTACATTTTTCAGTAATTCAATCATTCCACTGTGTGAAAGTGGCTCAGTTTCCTCATCTGATGTTAAAGGGTAAATTAATTGGTCACGAAGTGTACCAAAAGCTGTATATGGCCGTTGTGGAACGTAGAAAATCTCCTTGTTGAGATCTGAACCAATCCCTGGTTTTACAATGTAGCCAGAAACAAGTGGCCACAAACCTCCAAGAACACGGAAGAGGGAGCTTTTCCCACTTCCATTTGGTCCTTCAGAAGGAAAAACAATGTGAATATACAGTGATATATGATGGCCATACCACAAGCAATGCACATATATATTTCCTGCAATATCAGTGTCCTTTTGACTAACAGTTAGCTAAAATACGGAAATTTTCCTATTATGTTTAACTACTTGAATAGAACCCACTGTAAGGACAGTGATACATAATGGAATGATTATAGAGTAAGATACTAAAGAGGTAAATATCAAAAAGACTAAAAGTGTGATGAGTACTTCATAATGATTGAGTTTGTACACAAGGAGTTGGAGTTTGGGTCTAAAAGAATAGAACCCATGACCTCATGGACCTAGCCCCCACCAAGTCCATTTCTTTAGTTGTAGTTTCCAAATAAAAAGTGTACATAACGTGCATGGTGCAGCCTCATGAACCAAAACTATATTACAGTAATTATACTTAATTATGTAGTAGTATTTATTTATTAGCAAAACTTCCACTATTTTTGCCCTATGATTCTACTTATAAGCTTCGTTATTTTTATCTACCATAATGCAACAAAGTTAACAGTTTATTTTAATTATTCATTCTACCACTAAAGGGGAAAGATCTAAGGACTGTTGATTCAGAGTTGATAATTGACCAATTTGAACAGAGGCAGGCAGATTTTTGTCAATTATTCAAGATCCTGGACAAGATTACCAAGCATCTTGGAGGTATAGAAAAGCAATTTATATGAAAAGTGTTTGGAAAGAAAATCCTTCTAGGATGCACCTGGTGGCATGGAATAAGGTTTGTAGGCCAAATTGGAAAGGCAGTCTTGGTCTTTGCAGTTCCCATTACATGAATGTGTAGGTGGACATCATCAAAAAGAAATGGTATCGAGGGAATATAATTAGGATGATGGGAATTCATGTGGGAAGGATCCCAAGTCTTTGGAGGAATTTTAGAAATTAAGGAAGTGATAAATTATGGAATCAAAAGGGGTATAAAAAGAATGATGAGATAGTTTTTGGCTTTATCAGTGGATTGGTGATGCACCTTTATATCAAACTATTCTCAACCTTAATTTCAGCGGCATTGCCCATCCAAGTAAGTGTGATTGAACGCTATATGTACTCTAAGGAAGGGATACTGTGGGATGTTCATTTTAGAAGGAACCTCTGTAACATAGAATCTAATAATCTCATTATCCTGCACTCTTCTTCATTATCACCGTTCACTTCTTTCTATAGGTTTTGGATCCTAGGTTTGGATCATGCCCATGAACAAGGTGATTTTCGAAGATATGCATGCCTAACTAGTTGTAGGTCATTAGCATAATACCCAACAATTGAAAGTAATAAACTAAAATCTAAAATTAACTCTTTCATTTTAAATTCCAAAATTTTGAAGTATTAACTAATAAAAGGTAATACGTAAACTAATTAAGCACTTTGCTAAGTTTTGAGAAGACCACCATCACTTGGTTTGTCATTTGAAACTTGTTCTGATGAACATTTTTATTAGAAATTCTCCATCATTGATTATGTCACCAATAAATTGTTAGATAAATTTTTAATTATGAAAAAAAATTAAAATATAAATAATTGTTATATATGTAACGTTCTATATTGAAAGATTTCATTTTTAGTGTGTGGGCAGATGCCCACATGAGCTGTCTAGATCAGTTGCAATCCTACCAAGGTCTAATTTTGATCTACTTCTAGCTAGCCAGTATACGTTGATTTTGACATAACCAGTTAGAAGGATGGTGGCACCTCCAAAGGTGGTGGGGGGAACATGGAGGAAAATTTGACTTATCCTACCACACACAGTCTAGTGGCAAAAGATGATTGGAAAGAAAAAACATGTGTTGTAGTTTTTCTGTGTTTTTGTTGTACCTCCACTTTATGTGGTGGTCTGCTTTTGTGTTTTCTGTCTGGTGTCTGTCTGATTACGTACCTACAAATTCAGTTTTCTTTGACTGTCTTTTGTATTTCTAGTCATCTTGCAGCTTGTGTGGGCCACCTAGTTCCCCTCATTTTAATATATTTTCCTTTGGTTGACACTCAAAAAATATTCAATTCTACAATGTATGGACCATTAGGTTAGTTTCACTTTTTGGCATTGATCCATTGGACTGTGGTTGTCATAATTTTTCAATGAAAGTTTTTATTATTAATTATTATAAGGCTTCAATTAATATTTTTGTTATGTACAACATGCATATGTAATTTTACAAAGTTGTCTTTGTCATTGTAATCAACACGTAATTCTATTAAATTTTCATATAATTATTTAGCTATTATACATATCAAGCCCCATTACATTCATCAGTTTAGGTAGAGTTTGTGTTCCAATTTTAGGTTACTTGTCTGGTAAAAGTAACTATTGAATAATGGTACCTATTGATTACATCATTATCCGCAATAGGGTGTGTTTGGATAATGGATAATTATCATTTCTACCATTTTCATTGCAATCAAATGGAACTTTTATTAGATTTTCATAGAATCATTTAACATTGAAAACTATCAAACCCCATATCATCATGTGTTTAGTTAGAGTTTGTGTTCCAATTTTAGTTTTTGGGTCAGATGAAAGTAACTATTAGACCAGAACCAAACAAAACCAATGTGGATAATGGTGGAAGGGTTGGTAGGATTGTGGCTTTTATTCAAATGGAAAGTATATATGTTGTCGACCACAATTAGGATTAAAAGTTAAAGCATTGATGATTGTTTGCCTTTAGGATTTTTCTAATTGTCTTATCAATTATCATCATCATCAATAGGGAGATAGGTGCCAAGTATGAACAAAGAAAGATACAGGTGCTTTTTCACTCTTTTTAAATATTTTTCCTGTCAAAAAAGATATACAAAAGAAGGAATTTCAGAAAATATCCTTAAATTTCCTCTAAATTAGCAGCATGAGAAATGCAAAACTAAATAATTACAGAGAAAAATAAATGTTGTCAGTATATCCTCTTACAGAAAAAATTCAGTCTTCAATGGATAGAAAATTTAAGAATCTCAATCATGCCATGTCACAAAAGATATTGCAAGGCTGCCTGCTTATCACAAAAAGTACCTGTTATTAAAAGGTTTGAACCAGATTCTAGTCTGAGTGTCAAATCCTTCACCAACACATTTCCAGTTGGAGTTACCACCTAAAAGTACCTCTGGCGTCATTAAAGAAAATTCCTCAGATTTTAATTAACAGTGAATGTGTAAAACACACCTTTATGCCTGAAAATTCAATATGGCTTGCTTCACTAAAATAATTTTTATTTCCATTACTCTGATTAGAAGATTTATCAAGAGTAGCAGCAGATAGCTCTCTTGTTACAGTCATCAACTCATGAATACGTTCTGCATACCCACTGCAATAATTTTAAAAAATGGTAAGAATCTTTTGACATATACTTTTACACTTTTGCACCCATGGGAACAGCTGATGTCCAGAAAAGATCCAAGCCTTATAACAAGGTATAATAAAATAAACAGAATTTAAAGTTTGACAACAATATAGGACTGAATCATTTGCTTGCCTTGGAATGATGAACTTCGAAATGTATTAATCTTTTGGAACATACAAATGTATAATGGCAAATACCTTAGTCTAACTAGGTGAAGTTCACAACAAACATCCTTTTCCTTCATTTAATTCTATTCAGTAACACATTCTCAGTAGTGTGATCACTATCTCTAACCAAAACATTTGAAAAATGAAGCAAGATTGAAAAAAGGGTCTAACGAAATTTCTATGTTAAAAAAATATACAGCTGTGGTGAAACGTCCAGCCTACTTATAACACACCTTGGGGTGAGGACACATACAAATGTATAATGACAAACACCTTTGTCTTACTAGGTGAGGTTGACAACAACCATCCTTTTCCTACATTTAATTCTATTCAACAATACATTCATGGTAATGTGATCATTATCTCTGACCAAGACATTCAAAAATGTAGCAAGATTTCAAAAAAGTAGAATGAGATTTCTATGTATGTTAAAGAAATAGCTGTGGTGAATCATCTGGCCTGCTTATGACACCTTTGAGCTAGGTGGACACATAAGTAGGTAGCAAACCATAGATCAGTTATTTTAAATGATGCAATTAACTGAAAGCCCTTAAGTCATTCTAATTCCACAAATTATGACTACTACCATGAAATAACCGTAGAATCCAGGGGAAGAATGTCTGACAAGACTGTCAGTCAATGTACACTTCAGCCAATCATGTGGTAATGATATTGTAATCAGCACATTTATGTGATCACCTAACAAGTGCACACACATGTTATTTACATACAAGACGTAGCAGAAAAGCATTTAGATTTAACGTGCATAGAGTGTGAATGTTACACATTCAATGAAATATTGATAAAAATTATTTTATGCATAATAAATTAGACAGAAATGACAAGAACTTAGTATTTTAGCCAATCAAATGATAAATTTGAAAGAAAAGAAAAATCTAGCTGGTCTATGAAAAGGGAAAGAGTCAGAAATCAAGGCATATTAATAAGTTCAGGAAGCCACTTTTGAATAGAGTGCAATTTTGAAGGATGCAATGCACGACATGTCATTACACTGCATATGATGAACAAGGAAATAAGTAAAATGAAAGAGAAAAGCTTCTTGCTTAATTTGTTGTGAACCTCCAATACCAATAGTAAATATTGTGAACTTAGGTTATGATAGCATTGGTAGCAACTAAGAAACATAAATTAGGATGAGAAGAACCACTAAAATGGATAAATTGTATAAATATAAGATTCAAGCAACAACCTGAGTCGATTCAACCTTCGTGAACTGCTAGAAAGAGTTCCAAGTGATTGAAATAGATAGATAATAACACTTGTGTGGTACCGAAGATTGCTCAACATTTCAGCCCTTCCTAAGGTTGAACCATCTGGCTTAAGTTTGCCCGAGAAAAAGGGTTCCATAATAAGGACAACTGCAACAGTGGCACCAAGGTATTTCAACAAAAAGTCTTGAATCATTCCAAACCACCAATGGTCAAACACAACACGCTTCATATGCTTGGTAAGTGTTTTAAATCGCTGACGAATGTGGGATGCTTCTCTATTTTCTCCACCATAAAAGGCCACACTTTCAGAATGAGTTCTTAGTCGCACGTGCAGTTGACGATATTCCCCTTCCAACTCTTGTTCCTCAGACATAAGCTTTCCAAATGCAGGAGAGAAGTTTCTAATCATAAAACCTGCCCCCAGAACATAACCCTGAATAAAACAAAAGGGAAACAAAAATGAATTTAAATGAGGCAAGTCCTTCTTTTGGAATGACTAGACAAGGTCATCAAATCTTGAAACTCTAGTGGAACATTTTTGCCAAAAAGAGAGAGCAAGTGATGCTATCACAAAAAAAGGCAGCAAACATGCAATGGCATAATTTTCCAATGATGAAAGAACAGTACATCAACAAGAACTAGAAAACAAAAAGACAAGGATGGTATCAGTAAAAAGTTACCAGCATCCAAAACATATATTTTGGACTGGCATAGGAACAGAGTCTCCATGAATAAAGCAATGCATCAGCAACAGCTGTAAGATCCTCTTGCACAAGCTCACTCAGTTCTGAACAGAACCTTGGAATATCACTTGCGATACGTTGCTCTGGATTTGTAATTCGTCCATCAACATGTGAAATTTTGTAATATACCATATTCTGCAGATTGTAGACGTTATTTAGGAAAAGTGATATCACTAAGAAAATATCCCTAACTACTAAATCATTACATTTTAAGTTCCACAATATTTTGACAAAATTTTCCATTTGAGAAGTTACTGTTGACTGATAAGGAAAGTTAATATATCTAACAGTTACAAATCTAGGTATCTCTTATGTAATGGGATTTCTAAGCCAATTTATGTAGAAGCCCGAAATGGTACACTGGCAGGGCACAGTCAAGATTCCCTCCTACATTAAAAGTCTCCCTAGCAGAGGTTTGATATATTACAAGCATGAGCATCTACCATAGAGGTGTGTCCAAATTCAAGGTATGTAGATAATAAAGGTGATAGAAAATTTACTTCAGATTTCTATACTTATGTTGGAGGCAACCTTGATACTTGGAAGAGCAAAAGGCAAAATGTAATGTCCAAGTCCAACATCGAGATTGAATATCATTCAATGGCATGCATAGCTAGTACAACAATGTGGTTGGCATCTCTTTTGTAAGAATTAGGTGTGATATTTGAGTTGCCCACAATGATCTACTATGATAATCAAACAACTATTTTTATTATCAACAATCCAACCTTCCATGAGTGCATTAAACATAGTGAAGTAAATTGTCATTATGTTAGAGATATGATAATGGCAGACATCATTAGTGCTTCTTACACTCCATCTTCCTAACAGCTTACCAATATCTTCATCAAAGGATTGAGTGTGAGCGTATTTGAGAATTTATGTAACAAAGTAGACATGTTTGATACATATGTGCTAACTTGAAAGAGTGTTAGGAATCAAGAAATAGGATTATAATAAGTTAGTGGGTGAATAGATATCCATGCAAGGGGATGGTCCCTATATATATATGCATGAAATCCACTCCAATCTAATTAAGAAACTTTTCATTTTCACCCCATCACGTTCTAACAAACAAAATCATCCAGATCAAAATCAGTCATCATATAAAAATGGTAGCATAATTGCATAAAATGAGAGAAACCAAAAACAAATTATAGTCTGAATAGTTCAAGCATATCTAAGAAAATAACTCAGAAAATAGAGAACCTACCTCAAAATAATCCATGTGAATAAGTTTTGTCAAAATTTTTCTGAACCGCAAGCCTAAAGCTCCTGTTAAATATCTAGAAGTTGAGAAAACAGAGGACTGAATAAAGCAAAGTATAAGATTTTCTATGATTAGACGGATGAAGGGTGCAAAGCGGCGAAGAAAGGCAGCCCGAAAAAGGAAACCTTGCACTTTCGCTAATCTATTACTCAAGCTTGTTCGCAAAACCTGCAGCAGAAACACGATTGACATGAGTCATGGATATCATGTTCATTCAATAATACTTTTTAAGGAAGCAACCACAAATTGTTTACAAAATTTGACATGAATCACGAATATCATGTTTGTTAATGAGTATTTATTGAGGAAGCAACCACAAACTGTAGAAGGGAAGATTGTAGCTGACAATGGGAAAAGCTTAAAGAAGATGACTATTCCAAATATAGTTATATTACTTATATACATTATACACATAGTGGAGAAGTAGGAAAGCAGTAACTTGGCTAATTATAAACTTATAATGCATATTTAACGATTCAAGATTATGAATTTAAATAACACATCACAAGTTAGGTTGTACAGACATTTGCTGACGAGAGCTAGGGAAAGTTTTGGAACTAGAGAAGTTTAACTAGTTATTGATGCCTCCTGCCGAACAATTTGGAGGATAAGCAATAAGGCACCTTCTGAGAATCAACAATTTTCCATTAGAAGTCTGCTGGAAGGTGCAATCACGTGATTTCTTTATTTTGATTGTCTGGTTCAATTTTAGGTGGTCTATGATCAACCTTTTCATGGTGATTTCTAGAATAAAATTACAATTACTTTATGCCAAATGTAAATAAGCTAATGCTATGACAATTTCTATGCATGAATCTGGTTCCCATATCTTATGAGTGACCACTTTTCTTCCCAACAAAGATGCAGCTTGCAGCCCTCTACATTCTTTAATGGTAACATAGCATTACAAATTAATGTGAATATATTCACCCCCCTTGTAGGATGGTAGACTAAGTATGCCTTCTTGTTCTCTAAGCACGGGATTCAGAAGGATGCCCTAAATGATATTTACTTTTTTAAAAATGATATTTACTTTAACAAGAGTAACATTTTGAATACTTGTATCAAGATCTGACTTGACACTATTGTTGATTTTGTTAATCAATGCAACTTATATAGGGAAAGACTAAGTATTACAAGTGATTTTGTTGTATCAGGATGCTTGAATTTGCTGGAAATGATGTAAATTCAAATTTAGACATCTAAATTTCAAAACATGATAATGATCTTCAATCAAAAGAATAAACCAAGAAGCAATACTTTTTCCTTTAAGTCTATAAGAAAAGAAAAACTCGTTTCTGAGTTATAACAGAGTTCTTAAAAAACTTAATTAGTAACTTACAGCAGTAGCTGCCAGAGCTAAGAGATTTTGCATTCCATTTGAACCCATCCTTGAGAGTAAAATGGCTGCTATAAGTTGTAAAGACCTCAGTCCCCTTTTTCTATTTTTTTTTGTCAATGATGTTTTGTACCCACCATTTTCCTTTGATGTTTCACCAATATTGGCAATTGCTTCTCTTTGATCGGAAGAATCTAGAACAGTATATTTTTCTCTCATCCATAACTGCATGTATGCAGCAGCCCCACCAGCAGCTAACACACCACTGGCTATTGCAAGAGATTTCCTATTGAAAGACAATGATATTGTCTAAGACAACAAGAAAACTATAACAATACGCAAGTAATACAATTTCAGTATGAATGCATCTGTCTCATTGCAATTTGATATCACAGGACTTAGGATACATTTCAACCAACAAGCAAAAGCATTATAAAATAATGCTATGACATCAAAGTTTAAAAGACACTGTTATGAACAATGTAATAATTAATAACCAATAAAAATTTTGTCCAACATGTTAAATGGAAATTTCATGGCATGTGCAACTCATAAGAAGGCATGACTTTGTGGTTTGGTGCACCTGTATGTGTCTCAGTCCACCAATCCAACAAATGTGAGACAAACTCGTACAATGAACAGATAACCAGCTTGTGTTCAATGCTTTGGAATCGTTTAGAGGAAAATAATAAACTCCTAAACATTTTAGTTATTGATAAAGCATTTATGAATAGATGTAGAGAGATTCTGGTGAACAGATGATATGTGCACTAACCCAAGAAGAAAGTTCAGCAGGAGCAACTGGAAGAATTGCTCAGATACTGATAATTGAGGCTTATTGCCTTATTGGTTCATGATATAATCCACTTGTGGTCAACATGAAATTTCATCTTTGGGTAGCCTGTTTAGTTGTGTATGATGCTTTGGAGTTGGTTTGCTTTCAATATGTAAAGTATTAAGAGACGAATTCAAGACCCCAAGACCTCTTAGGCATTAGTATAATCTTCAAAGACAGTGGTAAGGAGATTCTAGTGAACAGATAATATATGCATTAAAGAAGATAGAAAGAGGAGATTCATCCATCATTGTGAGATACTGCACTACTCCATATAGCAATAAGTGCCCAAATAGGCAACACCTAGGCAAACAAGTGTGACAAGATGCTAGTGGCATGTTGTGGGTGACGTTATGCTTTTAACACCTAGGTAAATGTTACCTTTTCTGAGTTGTTTTTCTTTTATATACATTCAAAAACCTCATTATAATGTATTTTAATTTTATTTAAAATCGTATATTACAACTTTCTAGCATTAACTTTATTTGGTCCATTTTAACATTTAGTCTTAAATTTCAGACTCATCTTACACCGAAATATGAATTATGGAATTGAATTTGGACAGACTATCTAGCAAGAACATGTATCCAATAATCCTCAGCATATGATTCAATGATGAGGCACACCATTCCTGGTATGCATGCCCTGAGCCTTATTAAGTGGTGTAAACATGAAATGAGTCAAATAGCAATATTGTAAGAACAAAATAAATATTTTTGGTAGCAAAAATAAAGAATGAAGAATATCAAACACATAGAAACATAATATACTACAGTGCAAAGAAGTTTTATTACTAGGCCAAACACAATATTTAGAATCTGCAGACCCAGAAATTGCCCGAATTTTGACCAACATCATGATAAACTGGTTTTTTGCAAATTGCAAGTACAAAAAAGTCAGCCTTAAACTAATGAGTAAGTACAAAAATTTAATTGATAATACAAGCAATGACTTCCCAATGGCAACTAGAAACAAGTCCTCACTTAAGTTGCCATTGTTCAGTTTCTCATGGTAAAGAAGGTCAAGAGTTAACACCTCCGAGAAGTCAGCAAATTTCTTCCATACTCTGTAAGAGGTAGCAACTGGAGAGAAGGCATGACTTGCGGATGGAAACCCTCCTGGACACTCTATGGAATAATTACTTTCTGATTTGAATTTAGCATCAGGAGGTCCCTTGCATCTGAAAGTAACATAAATTCTGCATGTCTGAGATTTTCACTGAATGTGCAAGAATGTCATACTTGAATGAAGAATGTTATAAATTAACATATTGTGAAAATAAAAGCAAATATGGAAACATGCAACAAACTATATGGTGACAAAAGTGTTGCAATGGGTAAATGATACAAACACCATTACTGAGAATCAATTTAACAAGGCACCAATGAATAAATCTGGATGGCTTTGGAGATTACCATTTCAGCCAACCCTGTTCAGACAAGATGTCTCTTCTTTTCTGTCAGTCTCATGCTTGCAATGACATGTAAGTGGAGAAAGTGGGTAGACTTGGTCCACTATAATTTACAAATAAAAAAATATTGTATGTTGCAGTTAGAAAAAAATACATTATACTATTAACAAATAACCTCTGGAAAAAAAATCATAAGACTTTCTTCTTATCCATTCTCTCTTCTCTCTGGATCTTTCAAAAATCTTAAAAAAATATGCCAATCTCTCTCAACATTGAATATTTTGAACCCTCACAATAACTCAATTTCTCTTTTTTCTCCTATTATTTTAACATAATGTTTTACATTAGCCCCGGGTAGTAATTTTTTAGTTAAAAAACTGCTAGTCAATTAAACCAATAGCCTGAAACTTCCAATCAATATCCTTCTCGATTTATCAATTTCTGACCTTTGATCCAGTCAACCTTGGATGCTAACCATCAGATAACAAAGAAAATGAGTTTCTATCTATCAAACTATCTAAGGATTACATGAACAAAGCTGCTATATGAATAAAAGGGGGAAAATCCATAGATAACTTCAGGTAGCATTTTATGTTCTCACCATAGTGGAGTAACCAAAACAAAAACCCAACTTCTTAATTTTTCTTATCATTTGTAATAACCATCCCTATTATGATGTCAGCTAAGTAGGTGAGCATTATTAATTTTGTTTGTATGACTGAATAGCCATCGTTTTGCATCATCCCGAACCCATAATCCTTTAGCTCTCGATTGGAAGTCTAATATTCTGTGTTAGTTTCATTCTTCTGTGCCAGAAATTTGCATAGTGGCCTACCTAAATTTTAGGGTTCCTTGAACACGCGTTTTAACTCTATTCTACCACTGTAGTTTCCTAGCCTACATTATTGATAAAAAATTTAAACTTGGCATGACACATGTTTTTGACTGAATTTCTGAAAATATTAAGACATCTACATAAAAGTAAGTGATGGAATAGTCCCACGTGAACTAAATATAAAACAAAAAGTGGATAAATATAAAGTAGGACCCCACCGTTCATAGTCAATTATTTTTGAGTTGGATGTCTGCATTTTAACATGGTATCAGATCCAAATACAATTTTCTAAGCCTAAGTCCTTGCATATCTGCTTGATCCAAATATAAAGCCCTTTCAGGACTAAAAATGTGCCACAAGTGCTTGTGAGGAATGTCCCGCATAAAACAAAATTTAAAAAAAGAAGATATGGATTAATATAAACAAAGATATCTCTGCTCATGGAGACATAGTTAGTTTTAAGTTAGATGTGCAATTTCGTTTCGGTATCAAAGTCAGATGGAATAGTTCTCACGAGTTATATGTAAACCAGGATATGCATAATAAAAGTAGAACCTCTGCATTCATGGTAAATTGATTTTGATTAAGATGTTCACATTTCACCAGTAAAATTTTCACCACAAAAGAGCATGACGTAAAAAATTTCTACATGCTAGAAAGGAGAACAGTAAAGACATACAACGCACGACAACAGCTGGTACCGAGATCCACCTCGTGCCGAATTATTTACGACACAGTCGACTTCATCGCGTCCCAAGTAATAAATAACCGACATTGGATCCCAAAACCGTCTAAACTTGAGTAGCATGCTCCATACTCGCACGCAACCCCACTCCACGCACAAAAACGAAAACGGAACATTCAAAAATTTTCCCGAATTACATCGAGTTTTTTCGCAAGCATCTAAAAAAAATTGCATCCATAATCGAAGAAGGCAACTATAGTAAGAACGGCTGCCGCCGTTGCAGATTTTGTGCTTACACTGAGCAAGCCAGGATGAACACGGAACACTATGACCGACGAGTCCGACTCCCGCCAGATACCAGCAAACGCGCGCCGCCTCCCTCGATAAAGCCCCCTCGGAGGAAGAGGGACGGCGCTGTAGGTGGGAAAGGGAGGAGAGAGGGAGCCTGGAAGTACTCTGATTGTTATTTTTAGGTTTTAAGTGTTTATCACTGTGTATTTTCGTTTTTACATTATATATATTATAAAAATTTATAATAATATTTATTAAATAATTTTAATATTTTTTATTAAAAAATCATGACAAAATATTTATATTATAATTTTTTTTAAAACGTAAATCTCATTTTATCTAATTTTACCTTTTAAACAATTACATCTTTATATAATAATTTTTTCATTTTTATAATAAGTAATTTTTTTATTTTTCTTAAATATAAAATTTATCTATTGATTTATAAAACTAAACGATCGCAATAATTTTTCAGTCTACGAAAACTGGTTACAGGAGTTTTTTTTTATGTATGGAGTTTTTTTTCAAAGTTAAATTAATTGTGATTAAGGAAATAATAAAAAATTCCCTTTATTATTCAGATAAACGATATTGAAGTCTTTTGACTTGATTTAAATAATAGATCTATTTCTCTATATATACTTTTGCATCTTTTATTATAAATGCTTGGCATGATATCTTTTATTTAAAACGTACAAGTATTAGTATTTATCTAAGAATTTAAAATTTAGAATTTAAATTTCAATAGTACCATTAAAATTACTTTTTAGTGATATTATAATCTAATAATTTAGATTAAATTTGAACTATTAAATCTAAATTAATTTAATCTATATCTTCCTCCTCCTCTTTTTAAAAGTATTATCATATTTTCCATCATCACGTTCTTTGTATTGGATGATTTGTCGACGTCTCAAGTAATAAAGAGATGGAAATATTACACTTAAAAAGACATTACTATCAAGGGTAATGATATCATTATTGTATGATAATGATTCACTTATGATTATCTTTCTTAAATAATTAGTTAATTGACGTAAACATATAAGTGAAGATTGATAAGATACTTGTAGTAATAAAAAATTACGTTAGTTTATACAAAATAAACACTAAATGATCACGATACATCGTCTTCATCAAACATTTATTTTACATCAAATAGGCTATATATATAATATAAATCTAAGGTGCTTTTATATATATATATATATATATATATATATATATAATAACTTAAAGTTAAATATATATAAAAAATAATTTTATCGACGTCATTAAAAAAATTAGTTTCTTAATAATAATTATTTTTTAAAAAAATAAATCGTGAACAATACCAAAAACACCTAAGCCCCGCATTACATCGAAGCTTCCAGCTTCGGCGGCAACAGGCCACTCCCTCCTCTCTTCCATCTGTTCGCCGTACCATGCCCTTCTCCGCCACCACGTCGTGTTGCTCCGCCTTCTCGTGTCGCTCGCATTTTCGCCCCAATCCCTTCGCTTCCCCCTCTCTCTCTGTCACCCCTAGAGTTCTTCCCGGCTTCTGCGCCGCAAGGCAACCGCCGCAGCAGCAGAAGGGGACGGTGAAGAAGCGGCCTGGGAAGAGGAAAGGGGGGAAGGAGAGGTCACCGGAGGTGGAACGAAAGGAGAATTCTGTCGTTGAGGTGCTTCCAAATACCAAGCCTGGAGCTTTGCAGAAGAGTCAGAGCCACTCATCTCCTCTTCCCAAACCTCCTGCTGGATTCGTGCTCGACGACCACGGGAAGGTTCTCTTGGCTTCTTCCAAACGTATCGCCACCATTGTAAGTTGTGTTTCTCAGTTAATGCTCCTTTGTACAGGTTGCTTTTAAACGTGTGGACTGTTGTATGAATTGCCGATTGTCCTTGTGACGTAGTAAGTAGTGTGGAAGTTCGGCCATTTGGGGTTGGGTTGGCGATCGGGAATTAGGTTTAGTTTTAGTTTGGAGTCGTCGCCTTTCACTCATTGGTCATTCATTTTGCAAACTGGACTTGCGGTTTTACGTAATTATCAATGAAGTCAGATATCGTCAACTGCAGGTTGATTCTAGCAACAATTTTCCATTAGAATGTGTAATCCGGAGAGTTTTCCAAAGCTCCAGAGGGAATGAATGCATGCTTCTCTGCCCAGTGGATACGTAAGTTGATTTTAGGCTATTATTGTTTTATTCTTTGTTTTTTTCCATTTTCTTATTTCCTCCACAAACTCTCAATGATGCCAATTGTATTGTGTATATTTATAGATGAAAAACGATCATGCAATGTTTTTATTGTAGGCCTGTTCAAATCCTGAAGAGTACAAATTTTGAAGGATGGGCGGCTGTATGTTCTTAACCTCATCTCCTGTGAAATGCTTTCGATACTCCCGTATCATCTTATTCCAACAAAACATTTAGCTTCAGCAATGCTTTTTTTTTTCTAGAAGAATGCATTATTATCATAACATCTGACTATTTTATTAGAAAAGAATGCTAACATCATGACAATGCTATCATGTATAAGGCTCACCTCATTTCTGTCAAATTTCAAATATTCTAGTAAGTAGTAATCACAATAATTTTTAAATTTAACTTGTGAATCAGAAAGTATTACACATAGAGTAGTAATCACAGTAAAATTCAGATTAGACGCATGAATCAGGAAGTGATTCCTTACACTTTGATAACAAAGCATTGCTTGCTACCATTGCAGTTTAACTTAAGAAGTGATTCCCCATGGCAAGTGCATAGTTCTTACATATCAATGCTTTGTTCTAGATTTATGGTTACAATATAGATTTTTCTTGGTAATTATCATTTCTAATGAGTCCCCATTACGGATCATGACCACATTTGAAAGGCCCATTTGGGCTTTCATCAACCAAGATTGATTACCGAACATAACCAATGTGGTAATTCATCCAGCCACATTATTTCCTTGCAAGCTCATGCAGCACATAACTTCATTCAAACAATATCACCTCATCCATAGCTAATATAACTGTTAATCTTGTCTATTGTCAAGTTTAAATACTTGTTCATCACTTTAGAATTGGTCAACACCTGTACGGTTGCTCATTCTTTTGCTATTACATTTACCATATGTTGTAGATATGGTCCTTTTGTTGTGTATGCAAAGATGACATTGTAAAACATGAACAGTGATACAATTTAACTTTTTCTTTGACATTTGTCTACATCCCCTTCAATGTTCTTTGCTTATATTTGTTATTTCCAGCAACCGTTTCATCTAGATAGTCAAATATCTAATTGTATGTTTTAAAGATGTTTGCAATTCCCTTTCTCTTTAAAGTATATGATGCACATGCACTAGTTATACTACCTTTCTCTGAGTGTCTAGATTTTGAAGCATCATGTGAGGGTTTGAACCGTTCTCTTTGCCTTTGTTCCTGTTTGGACCATATCACTACCTCTCTACAAAATTGTTTTTCTTGTTTGTTCACCATATTAAGTAGGTAGTCAATGTCTTTGCCATTGTCATCAACAAGAATAGATGCAAAGAATCTTTGACTTTATTTTTCTCTTCCATGATATGGAATTTCCTTAATCTTCTGCTTTAAGACACTGCAGAACCGTTCATCCCTTCTACCCTTCTCACTCTTCTTTGCCATTGTATCTCTCAATAATCATTTCATCTGAGGTTTGATGATATAGTAGAAAAGGAAGGACACTTTGTTACATTGCTATAACCAGTAACCAAATGTTTTAATCTTAACATGCCACCTCCTCCTGTTTTCATTGCACAATATCTGCATTAGGTTTTTTTTTTCCTATTGTTGTCAAAAGGAAAACCCATGTCAGGATCTTCATTTCTACTAAGATAAAGATCCTGTTCATGGTTACTCACACTTTGATCTAATCCACTTGCCATCTTCATATTTGCAAGACCAACAACATAAGTCGAAACATTTGTCTTTTTCATAATTGATCAAAGGGAATCAATGCAATTCACTAAATATATTATTGAGAATAACTAATATTCACTAATATTTACCCAAAATAAGATATATTCTCTGAAAATAACTAATAATCACTGAAAATCACCATTATTCTCTGAAAATTACTAATACTCTCTAATATGATCATTAATACCCATAAAAATCACTTATATTCATAAAAAATCATTGAAAATTCTAAAAAATTAAAACATAACATAAACATCTTATAATTGCTTTAAATAAAAGAAGAAATTCACCTTAAGATAGGGTTGTAGAAGAGAAATCAAGTGTTGATTTGATGCCTTATCCTAAGATCTACCTAAATGAAGTAAAGATTTAGAGAATTAAAGAAAAGAAAGGGGAGAAATGAAGAATTCCATTTGTATATTCCCAAGATTCCTAGCTGTTGCTGGCAGAGAGAAAGGATTGACTGATCCTGTTAAAGGATCAGTCGATCCAGTAAAGCCATAACACAAAAACCATGCAGTATCAACTGATCTGCCAATCTGGATCAGTTGATCCAGAAAGAAATCGATTATACATCATGATATTGTATCAGAAACTGATCGGTATCAGTGAAAAATCTCTGATCCGAATTGATAAATGAAACCATGGTCGTTGACACATTTTAGTTGGTGCAAAATCTTTGAGTGTTCCATTATTTGTTAAATTTAAATCTTTTTTCAAAATTTAATGCACAAATAGGTGCTAAGATACCATTTGTAATGATTATTTCATAAATATTTTTTCCTTTCTTCTTTTTCTGAAAAGAGTGAGGACAATTTTTATTAGACAAGAAAATCTGGAGATGGTAGATGCAAGAGATTGATCTATGGGATCAATCAAAAGAAAAATGTGGAAATTAGTCTATCCTACATTTTAGTCTGAAATTCTTCTCTCTTAAATTTCAAGTCTGATCTTTTTTGTTCTAAGCATTCATATGTTACTAATTCTCTATTGTTAGATATGGCATTTTGTTTTACCATTTTTCAGGTCAATGATGAAGAAGTAGAGGCCATACTTCCTGCAGCAGCATATGCACTTGCCAAGATTCACATGCATCTTGTTATTAGTGGGTAAACATTCATTTTGGTACTTTTATTTTAGTGACCTGCTCAATAAGATTTATGTTCATTTTCTTTTATCTTGAGCATTTCTTTTGGTCACTTTCCATATCAATCACTTTTCATAAAGCTATGCTGTACTTGGCTTCCCTTTGCCAGATTTTGTTATACAGCTCGAGGTGGATTTTGTTACTCTGATGAGGATATACTTGAGTTTCGGACAGGTATTTGTATAGATTGATGTAGTCAAGATGAATTTTGGGATTTAAAAATTTTAAAACTGGGATTCAAACTCGTGACTGGTTGTGCTTATTCTTCAATTCGAATCTTCCTTTCCTTTCTTCAAGATTGGAAATATTTTTGGGAGAATATATTGTTCTAGAAATAATTCCCAGACAATTATTTTTCATTTTAATTTTTTCCATTTACATAAACTAAGTGGAAGGAAATGGAATATTTACTGTAGAATAAATGGAAGAAAAGGAGTCATATAGTTGACTCCACATGGTGAGATTTATGCATTGATTATTGTTGTATATAAGATGCAACATTTACCATACACTATTCATTAAATCTCTTATAATGTTAAAGAACACAAAATCTCAACCTTACATAGACCAACCAACATTTTACTAGCTATTCACATTAAAAGAAAATCAAAAGATAGTCTGGCCCCTAAAATTCAATGTTCATGATCTTGATTACAAAGAGCCTTGGACAACAGTCTCTTAGATCTAATGGGTGATAAATTGTCAATGAGCTAGGTGCAAATTGGAGGTTAGTTGTAGTGTTATTGAGGCATAGTTGCCTGAGGAGACAAGGTGATGTCTTAACACCTACATGATGAGGAGGGCAACAAGTTGAATTAGGTGATTGCCTAGAGTTGCCTAAGGTGCCCATCACCCTAGTTGCCTAAATTGCATAAGCAAAAGATTAAATTTCAAGTATTAAATAAGTTTAAAAGCCAAACAAACACAGGTATTTTGTTTAGATTGATTTTTAACCAGTAGTGTTTGACATTTTATCCCAAAATTTTTGTCACTTTTTATAAAAAAAATCAATCTAAACAAAAATCCTGCATTGATTGGTTAAGAGTTTACAACTCATGTATTTTGTTTAGATGATTTTTTTTGTCACTTTTCGTAGTTGATCCCAGAACATAGTCCTATCACATTGTTCATTTCAACATTTATTTCAATTCTCTTTTCTTTTTTTCATAAAAAAATTATCATATTTCAAAAAAGTCTTGTGCAATAAAATAATATTTTCAATAAAAGTATCATTTCAACTAAGACAAATGATAGTTGTATTTCATGGGTACAAAATCATTATAAGAACAACATAACAATAATCATAACTATCCCATGGAAATACTTCTAAAATCATCTTAGGAAAAAAATAACAATAATCATATCTATCACATGAAAAACCTTCTAAATCTTAAATATTCACATAAAACATGTGAAATTGATTCTGTGATATAAGGAACGACATAAATCACATTTCAAGAATCTATAATTAAATTCAACATTTATTACAAGATTAATCTTATAAAATGCACATAATATTTAAAATAGTTAAGTTATATACATAAAAATTACTTACCGATAAGTTTGATCAAGTAATTTTTCTACCTAACTTGTTGGCCTCTATTGTTGGGTTTCCTATAAAATTAAAATAAAAGCATGAACATGTCATCTTTTTAATGGTTAATTGAAAACTTACTTTTTGCTATTTACCAAACTAAGTTCTCATTATGACCAGTTCATAGTTTCTATCACTATCCTTATTTTCTTTGTATTTGACCTTAAATAATCATTTATATACAGGCACAAATGATTAGTGTTTATTCATCTGACCATAAATGAATTTACTTCTCTTAAAGATATACTATCTATCTAGCCAATATATGGTATAGCTAATTATAATATCACAAAATTTTACGTGGATTTTTCACTACCTCTTCTTTCCTTCCTCTTTTCCTCTTTTTCTCCTCTCCTCCTCCTCTCCCTTGCTTTCTCTCTCAATTTACTTCCCTGAATTGACCAGTAAAACGTGGTGTGATCATAAAAAGTGCATGTTTGCTGTGGTTGGTTTGTTTGATGTGGCAGTGGAAGGTATTGCTTGCCTAGCTGATTGTCCACTAATTGGCATTGGAACAGTGAGTTGGTGGATGTTCAGATTGAACCAATCATCTTACTTGCTGCTTGCTGGCAGGGGTAACTGGCTCTCAGTCAGATTGCCACATCATTCTTTTGGCATTTTCTAGTTAATCATTATATAGGCATACAGTTCCTGGAAGTTGACTGAATCCATAAAGAATATTTCTCATTTTTAGTTGTTAAAGATTTTCTTCCGTGTAATAGTTGATAACTTGAAAGACATTTTTGGGATTGTCCTTTGTGTCCATTAGAGCACGTAGTGGTCATCACCTTGAGTAAGCTTTTACTTAAAGGCTAAAGAGGTGTATATCATTTATCTCATGTTTGAACTATCTTCTGCTGTTGAAAATGGAAATGGGAAAAATTTTGCAGATGATGGTGATGATATTGAAGGTCTGCCTGCTGAAGGTATCGAAATTACTTGCTTTCATCAGGTGAGAAGATAGTTTTCAGCCTTCTTCCATTTATTAGTTACAATTGGAAAATTTCAATGCTTCTTGTTTAGGTGACAAATTATCAATGTAATTTAGCAAACATTTACATTTTCTGCAAAAAGTTTTTTATGGTTTCTATTTTTTGCCAGGTGGTGACTTTGCTCTTAAATTCAAGCTCTATGCCACACTAACATAAAATACAAGTAAAAACCAATAAAACCTATAATATCCATGCTTCATGTTCATATCATATATTGAATCTGGTTGGCAGGATCCTTCAACTTAATACCATTGTTCCTCTTTAGTGATTTTCTATTTCTTTCTAGATATGCTGAGAAGAAAAGATATGGGAAATTCAACTCCTTAGCCAAAGAAAATGCACACTTATATGAACATAGATCTCTCTGTATTTTTGAAAGAGAAGCTTCATTAGTTTCTCTGAACACTTCACAGATTAACTGGAACTACTCTTTATATTTTTCTATTTTGAAGTTAACTATGGTTTCAACGTTCCAGTTTCCATAAAAAGCAAAAATAGTTATTTTTCTATTTTCGTTGATGTTGTAAACTATATTTTTCATGCTACTGATTTAGTTCCTCTCTAAAATTTTCAGGATGGGTCTCATTATATGATTTATACTCCATCTGATCCTCTATTATTTGTTGCCATGAAGGTAAATCTTGTTAATTTCTGAAGCGATAAACATCAATCTGCAGTAGCATGCCTTGTTATCTATCACAATCCAATCTGCTTAATCTTCAGATTTTCACGTAGTCCCCTGGTTTTTTAGCTTGACAAATATTAAATGGTATTGTTTACCTTTTTAAATTTTCATGCTTTTTATCGTGCAGAACCAAGAGGGACTCCTACAAATTGCAGACAATGTGAGTTTTTCCTCTACTTCATCATGTTTTGAAATATGAAAGTTAATGCCTAATAATATTTTTATTGCTTTTGTTTGACATTTTGTTCTAATGATTGTCTTCTAAGAGTTGCATCTGGGACTGCTGTTCCACTACAACTTTTCTAGGAATTTTTTTTTTACCAACACATTTAACCACTCCTAATTTTTCCTACTTCAAAAACACAACTTTGCATTTTAATTGAAATCCACAACTTTTCAAATAGTTAGTGGAATTTAACTTCTTGTAGAAATATTATCTTGCATTTTTAGGATTGTCTTTGTGATTATCTTGTTGTAGAAATAATTTATTTATAATATCTGTCTGACAAAAATTCAGAAAAGGAAAATTCAAAAAATGTAGTTGAAAATGGAACTGAAAAATCATGAAACTCAAAAAATCATGAGGTTGTTTGTGCATATTACAGAAAGACAAGAAAATCTGTATTTGAAGGAAATGATGGAGAAGTAAATAGAATTTGTGGAATTAAAATAGAAATACTTTTAAAGTATGAATATTTAAATAATACTTCAAAAGTAGCAATATAAATTTATCAATGTTTTAATTCAAGTGATTTTAATTTTGAGATATTGATTATTCTAATATTAACCAATTTTGAAATACTAATCACTTGTTTAGGGTTAGTATTAACTTCATCACATTAGTTATATATTATGAAAAGACCTTTGGTTGAAAATATAAGGCTATATTATCACCTTTTATTTAAACATTTTGTAGGATTATTTTCTAATAATAATATAGTTACCAAAAAAGATGAGTATTTTTACACAAATGAATTCCTTAGTATTATGATGTTAAATAAAAGTATGTTTACATTATCAGATTAGAAATTACCAAATTAATTTTCTGAATGATTGTATTATTAGTAAAAGGAAAAAAGTTGAATAGTGCTTTGCATCAATTTTTGTGAATTTCTTTAAGGGAGAAGTGAGAAAATCTGGAAAATCCAGTTAGATATACTTTAGAAACTTTTTTTTTTTGGTTAGGTTTTTAGACAGCACAAATGCTAGGGAAATCAAAATTTCCTTTTTGAAATTTTCATTTCCAGATTTTCTTTTTTGACACAAATCGCACTTAAATCACCTATCACCTAAAATCTACAAATACGTTTTCCAATAAGACAGCTTTGTTGAAAAAAATTGTGATCATATATGCTATTTTAAACGTAACATAAGCTACTTAAACGTAACTTTTACAAGTCTTTTATTATTCTTATTGGTGCAACGTTCTGTGGTTACACCATCTTTAAGCTTATAATGATTCTATCCTAAGCATAACTCATTAGTCGAGCAATCTACTATATGACAATTTGCACTGCTTCCGATGAATTTGCATTATGCAATGAAACGTAGTGTTGCCATTCAAGTACAAATTGGACTCAAGCAAACCGGTGTTTTGACAAACTACATTCGTTGGGATGGGGATATTACATTTGCTGGGATGGGGATAGTAATCTCATCGGCTGTATTGGATTTCTGGTTCAAATATGGGCATTCTTTTCATCCATCTTTCTTCACCGTATTCAACAATTGCAATTATTTTATGTGCTTGGGACGCAGGAACTTTTAGAAGACCCTGCTATTATCTCTGCCGTAGATGAGGAGACCGAGTTCAATGCATTGGTGGTATGAAGATTTTCCTCACAAATTTGTAGTTTTCACTGCCATTAAAACAAATAAACACCAGATCTTTATCTAGTATAGCATTAATGGCAAGTTTGGGACTTCTAACTACTTGCAGTTTTGATTCTAATGTCGACAGGAAGAGGAGTCTGCCCTCCTTGAATCTTTGCTTGGAGAAAGATAACTTGCCGGTTCCAGTAACCATTAATTTTGTTGATATATGAATCTGCAATAGCATTATTTTACAAGCTATCATCGTGTATATAGAAATTTATAATCTTTATATGGTTCAGCGTAAATTGTGGTTTCTTTTGGTTTTAGTTTCTTTTCATTTTTAAAATTACTCTTAAAATTATTATTATTGTATAAATTTTAACATATAACTTTTTATTATCTAAATTATTATGTAATTCTTATTTTATTTACGAAATCAGCTTCAATTTTAACTTAAAAAAAGTTATTTTCAAATGCATTTTATAACTTTGATCAGCCCCTGTTGTCCGAATATGATATGATATATTTTTGAACGTCACAACAATGATAATCATTACACATTTAAACTGATGAACTTTTAAGAATCACAATGATTTAATTGAACAAGCAAAGATACTCGTAGCTTCTCTTTAAAATTCAATTAAAAATATTATTATTACGAAAAGTGTTATGACAAATTAATTGCAATGACTGAACACACTATGCAATCGTCCTTGGTTTTAAGTTAAAAGAGGTAATAATAATAATAATAATAATAATAATAATAATAATAATAATAATAACAACAACAACGCAACAAAAGTTATAATTATAATTGTACAAATGTACTCCGAAAATATAAAGATACAAAAATCATAGTTAAATAAAAATCAACTCATTCGTAACAAGATATTCTATATAGTTTCTACGTTTTCACACCAAATTCATTATTTACTTTCATGGTTAAGTTACATGGGAACTTTTTGTAAAGTCAAAAACTTTAATTATGTTTTGATCTTATTTAGATCAAACTTTATTAACAATATTGTTAAAATATACGTGTTATTCCATTAACTTATAGAACTGCAGTTAGAAATTACAAAACAAATGACATTAATTGTATAGTAATTAATGTGTTAATAATTTATACTCAAAACTTACATATATAATTAAACCTAAAATTTTAAACAAAAAATTCAAACAAAGTCAACGTAGTATTACAGGTATTCGTAATAAAGTTATGGATAAATCTTACCGGCGGTAAAAAAAAATTTATTTACCAGAAAAGAAAAGCCGCCGATCGGACTATACCGAGGTACGGTGCCTCGCGCGTCGAGATCCGCCTATCGTCTTCCACGGTCGTCCCGTCGCTTCGCTCTGGAGCGAAAGCTGAGAACGGGAGGAAGCACAGCCAAAAACCCTAGCTCTGCGACCACTCTCTATGGCGCCGGCGTCCTCCTCCTTCCCATCAGGTACTGTCTTCGCTCCTATAGCCCTCCCTCTGCAACCTCTATTGAATCCTTAAAATCCCATCGGAAATCACCACAGATTCTCGCTCGAAGTGGAAGAAGAGGAAGAGGGAGAGAAAGGTCAAGCAGAAGCCTCATGATGATGGCGAAGAGGACGAGGAAGAAGGCGGGGTAGCGGCAGTGACAGCTACCGGAGTTGATAACGAAGTCCGGGACAGTTTCAGCATACCGCACGCAAACCCCGTCGTGGATATGCGGCGGTGCGAGGTAATTTCGGACGGTGGCCAGAGGATTTCCGACTTCCCCATGGCATTCCGGAGGTCGGTGAGTAGACCGCATTCATCTGTGGTTGCGATCGTCGAGGCGGAGAGGTGGCCGGACCGGCAGGCCAGGCCTGTGGCGGGGGTTTCTCTGGAGAATGTGTCGCATGGGCAGCTGCAGGTTCTTTCCGCGGTGCTGCCGGATAATCCTGCGTTGAGTTGTCAGATGGAAGCAGAGAAACCGGTGTACGTGTGTACGCCGCCGCAACTCATGGCAGGGAAGGGTGTTGTAAAGCGGGTCTTGAAAGATAATGTGCTTGTTCTCCCCCAGCATTCTGGTTGGTTGGTTGGTCGCAACATTGGTTCTTTTTTGTTGAGTCTAATTTTGGTAGCTGTTTGTGTTGTTGATTTTGAGTGGGTTGTCTTGCACAGATTGGTTTAATCCTAGCTCGGTCCATCGGCTTGAGAGGCAGGTTGTGCCGCATTTCTTCTCTGGCAAGTCAGCGGATCAGACACCACAGACGTACATGCTGTTGCGGAATAGGATTGTGATGAAGTACATGGAGAACCCAGGAAGGAAATTGTCTTTAGGGGAATGCCAAGATCTTGTTTCAAGTAATGAGCTCTACGATCTTAGCCGGATAGTGAGGTTTTTGGATCATTGGGGAGTTATCAACTACATGGCCGCATCAAAACATCGAGGATCTAGGGTAGCTGGGTCTCTTATACGTGAGGATGCCAGTGGAGAGCTGCAGGTGGCAACCTCTCCATTGAAGTCAATTGACAGTCTGATGCTGTTTGATAGACCAAGGAGCAGCTACATGCCAGAGGATATTTCATCTCTATCTTCTTTGACCTCAAACAATCTTTGTAAAGAAGATCCTGACTTGGATAATCGGATAAGGGAACGATTGTCAGAGCATTCCTGCACCTACTGCTCACGCCCTTTGCTTAGAATGTGCTATCAATCACAGAAGGAGGTATCCACGTGGAAGTTTTTATGTATTTTTTAATTCATGTGCTATTTCACTGTTATCTTATAAATGGAAGAGATGATTCTTTTAAATTTCACCATTCAACTTATCGTGTATGATTGCAAAAACTTACCAATCATGGAAGAGATCATTTTTTATGACCTGCCTATGTTGTTATTCCTTTTACTAAAGAGAGGTATTGAAAGATTGGAATCAACATGTAGATATTTATCCAAGACTAATTTATTTTTAGTTTAATGTTGAACCAGATTCTTTTCTTCATGTATTTTAAGGTACGATGTTCAAATTTCAGGCTATACTTATGTTTGGATAATTGGACATTTAATGAATTATATCATTGCATCTGCATGCAGAATACATCACTTTTGAGATTATATTGTTTTTATCAGTTTAATTCATCTGTCAAATGTCAGATTATTCCTCTACTTGATCATTGTAGAGTGCATCTTATATACAATTTGTGGACATTGCCTTTTGCAGGGTAGGAAATGAAATGTGAATATTCTTACTTTATGAGAAAGAGTACC
>JAMKPZ010000813.1:0-67836 GCA_024699675.1 Amphibolis antarctica
TGTGTGCGTCAGGTTCTCAGAAGTTGCCGAACTCTTGAAAGTTTGTTGGTTAGAGATCAGTGGGACACTGAATGTTGCAGAACTATCACCTAAAACAGCTTATGTCGCATACTTCGTCTTCAAATTAAGCAACAATTCGTATGGCTTCGATAATATATCTCATGAAGCCCGTGTTATCGTGGGAACACAAATTTCAGAGAATAATGTGTCTCTGCGGACTCCGCAACCTGGGATAAGAAATGATGAGTGGATGGAGGTCGCCATGGGGGAATTCTTCAATGAAGATGGGTGTGAAGAAGTTGTTATCAGATTATTAGAAATTCATTCACATTGGAAGAGAGGTCTCATTGTTGAAGGAATTGAGTTCAGGCCCAAAAATTAACAAACTTCTTTGATCACAATCGTACGAGTAAGAGTAAGCTTGCATATATGGTTAGGAAAAGTTCTTGATGAATAAATGGAAATTGCAGTCTACTTCTGTGTGTGCTGAATTCGTGAAGTACCCCTTTATGCTAAATAATATGGTAATTACTTTGATGCATGCGAGTTTGGCACTATGCTTGTCATTGTTTATGACTATTGGACGACAATCTTGAGTTAATTAAGCTCGACGTGAATTTAATCAACTTTTGGTGCACTGCTCATTCAAAAAGGAGAAAAAAAAAATCCGTGTAGATTCTGCTAATACATGTTTCCTAGTGGCTAGGATTCAATCACAAGGTATGGAAATTTTTTAAGCAAATTTCAATGATTCAATTAATGATTCCGCAGATGTAACTTAAGTAAAAATCCAAGTACAAAAGGATAAAGTTGAAAATTTTCTCAGACTCAGGACTTTTTCTTTGGATTATTTTCTTGTAACGTTGACCTAAGATGCATTTGTTTAAACAGAATAATTTGAAGGAATTTAAGATGCTAGCGTAGTTTTAAGGCTTTGAAGCAGTCTTAAGAAGTCAAACAAACATGAAAAACCATGGAATATTCTTTAGATATTTTAAATATCTTAAATGATTATGGTTACCACATTAGAATGGTGGTGGTATAAAAAGAAATCAATTACTTCTGTTACGAAACAAAAGTCTAATATACATATAACAACCACAGTGACTCTTTCTTTTATTTATCGAAGTTCTAATCCTTTCACCACCGTCGTTTTTCTCCTTTTGCAGATTTTGCATTCTGATTGTTCGTCAGTACAAGATCCTTCATTTAGCTCCTGACAGAATTGATCTTCGTAAGTTTTCTTTTTTTTCGAGAGATGAGGAGAAATAGGTGATGAACTGCACCTTTTAAAGAAAAGATGAAAAAACTCACTCTTAGACTTTGTTCATAAATGTCACTCCTAACTTCTTGGAATACTTCCAATTTTCATTACTATGTTCACATTCACCAACCTATACTCTTCTCATTATTTTATCATAATGTTTCCTATCACATCAATATTTATATATTTTAAACAATATTCGTTTATAATTTAATTAAAATAACTAAATCGAGGAAATTCCATTTGTTCTAGTGTCCACTAGAGGAAGTTCCACCCGAGCCAGGGAAAATTTCGTTTGTCCTAGTATTTACCAGAGAAAGTTCCGCCCAAGATAGAAGAAATTTCGTCCGTCTGAGTATCCACTAGAGGAAGTTCCGCCCGAGCTAAAGGAAATTTCGTTCGTCTCAGTATCTACCAGAGGAAATTTCGTCTGTCTCAATATTCACCAGAGGAAGTTTTTGCCTGAGCTAAAGGAAATTCCATCCATCCCAATATCCATTAGAAGAAGTTCTGTCTGATCTAGAGAAAATTCTGTCCATCTATATCTACTAGAGGAAATTCCGTCTGACTCATAAGAAATTTCGTTCATCCTAATATCCACCATAGGAAGTTCTACATGATCTAAAGGAAATTTCGTTCGTCCCAGTATCCATTAGAGGAAGTTCCACCTAATCTAGAGGAAATTTCATTCATTCCAGTATCCACTAAAAGAAGTTTCACCCAAGCTAAAGGAAATCTCGTCTATCCCAATATCCACTAGAGGAAATTAAATTTTCTTTAATTCAATTTCTCTTAATTCTATCTGCACAAACTCCTCTTTAAATTGAAGAATAAATAATACTAATAAAAATAAATTAAATTCAATTTCACTGACATATATAAGTAATTTATAAAAATTTAATTTAATTTAATTTTTATAAATTATATAGACACAAATAAAACCTAATATAATGAAGACAAAACTACCGCTGCCACCCTTCCGCCCAACTGCTCCCAACAAAAACTCGTTGCCATAAAACACACGCACGTCCTTTCGATTTCACAAAATTCAATTTGATTATAATTGTATATATCAACCATATTTATATATTATAATTTAATATTTTTTAAATATATACTTATATATATTTTTTAATTTTATTATTTCTTCATCTTTTTTCCTCTTTTCTAACAATGACATAGAAGAATGGTGTATCATTTTATTTTTTGACAAACCAGAGGAAGTTCCACCCGAGCTAAAGGAAATTCTGTCCATTTCAATATCCACCAGAGGAAATTTCATCCATTTGAACGAAAATTAGTCAATTTCATTTTTTTTTTAACTACCAAAGTGGGGAATGTAAACACAGCCTTAGTATTTGTACATGTATTTTCATATTAATCGATTGTTTAATTTAAAATGTTAAAAGTGTAATGTACATGTTAAAATGTGTTGTGTAATATGAAAATATTTATGATAATAGAAAGAGAAAATACTTATTAGTGACACCATTAGAGTTACTTTTCCACTATAGTATCTTAATTCAATAGTATATATTAAATCTGGACTATTGAAATTTGACATAACATCAAGAGTGCTCATTTTAATTTTGCATAATTAAGTACGTCTTAAAAGTCATCATTATTATATAAACTTTTATTATTATTTTTTCGTTATATAATTTCCATATAATTCCAATTTATTTCAATATTTTAATTTTAAAATTTTAGAATTATTTAAATTTAATTTTTAATAAGTAAAATTAAAAACAAACATGTCCTTCAACAACAAATGGGAGTTGCATGCGTGACGTACGTTGCATGGCGCGTGTGAGGAGACTTTGCATGTGAAACACGTACGGTTTACGTAAACAAATCCATGTTTTTTTCGCTAACGGTGCTAATTTTTTTTTTAATAAAGGTAATAACAATTGAATTGAAACTCAAGGTTCTGAAATTGTAATTGAGCTAACTGTATTATAAATTTGTACAATAATAATAACAGTAAAAGTAATTTTGCACTTTAACGATTTATAATATCATATATCAAATAATTTTTACTATTAATTAGATATAAAAACTTTCTAAAAAATATGTGTTTGTTTAGACATTTTGGTAAGGTGAGTTTTACGATATATTATTTTTTATTAAAAGTTACGATAAATAATAAATAAAATATGTAAAATAATAATGAATAGTATTTATTATAATCATGTGATGATAATATTTGCTAAGAGTTGTAATAAATAAAATACGTGAAAAAATAATGAATAATATTTATTATATTAATGTGATGATAATTTTTTTAACAAATTACTTATAATAATAATTTTAAAAAAAAATTATTATATTTTATGAACAGAAAATAACATAAAAAGTTATTTAGTGAAAATACTCTGCCAAAATTACCAAATTGAAACTGTTGTTAACCGACACAGACGGTCAAATTATGTCAGGTTTGGACTCGATGACAGGTGGGCCGAGGCATTAATCCGTTTGCATTAATTTTATCACTGATTTCTTTCCCAGTGCGCCGTCATAAATTGGCGGCCGTAGCCAGTTACCTGTCGCGGACCACGCGACATTCACGCCCGCGCGACAACAACGTCGATGGAGCCTTCCGATCCCAAGAAACCAACAACGAAGCCCGACTTCTCAAGGTTACCGGAGGAATGCCTTGCCCACATCCTCTTCCTCACGTCTCCGCAGGACGTCTGTTCCGCCGCGGCGGTGTCCTCGACGATGCGCTCCGCTGCGACCTCCGATGCGGTGTGGGAGCGCTTCCTGCCCCCGGATTACAGAGAGATCATCTCCAGGGCAGTGAAGAAGGTGGAGTTCGCGTCCAAGAAGGGGCTCTTCTTCCGTCTCTGCCGCCCACTTCCCATCGATGGCGGCAGGAAGGTAACGATATATATATATATATCTTCGCAAATGCTTCCGAACAATTAAGTACAATCTTTTCTGCATTTCCAATCTGTAGATGTTGAATTCGAGAGGTTGGAAGATGTTTGTATGGATATATATATGTATGCTATTTCGTTTAGATCTGCATCGCTGGGCAAAACTGCATACTAGTTTGTATGATACAGTCTGTTTTTGCTGTACTGATTCGAAAATTTAAATGTCTCCTCACGCCACTTTCACAAGATTGAATCTTTCTGTTGTGCTATTGTTTTCTTTTTAATTAGTAATTTTCTGCTTATTTACCTCGATCTTATTAATTTCTTTGAGCTTCTTTGCAGACTTTTGTATTGGATAAGTCTTCCGGGAAGAAGTGCTTCATGTTGTCGGCAAGAGAGCTTGGGATCGAATGGGGAGACTCTCCCGAAAGCTTGAAATGGACTACTCATCCAGAATCAAGGTTTAAATCATACGTTATTTGAATCTTGCTGTCTTTTTATTTTGTTTTGTTGTTAACTTGAAGTTCTTGAATCACATTACTTCAATTTTCTTCTTAGAGGTTTGTGTTAGGATATATGGTCTCATATCGTGTAAAAACATAGTGGACCTAGGCTATTTATGGAAGGAACTTCTTAATAATAAGTGAGAAAGAGTGAAAAAAATTTATACTTATAATAATAAAAAATTTAAAATTTTTTCACATTTTTTTTTGACACAAACACCTAAAAATCTAAAAAAAATATTTAAATTTTTTTCTTTTCCAAGAATTCTAAGATGCACAAACCTCCTTTTTTTTAAAAAAAAATGTTTCTTTGCAATACTAAATTTTTATTTTTTTAGATAAATTATAATTTATCTTCCTTATCTAATAATCTCATTAATTTCTCACTTTACCATTCTAAAATATTTTGTTGTGTGCGCCAGGTTCTCAGAAGTTGCCGAAGTCTTGAATATTCGTTGGTTAGAGATCACTGGGGCATTGAACGTTTCAGAACTATCACCCAAAACAACTTATGTCGCATACTTCGTCTTCAAATTTAGCATCGATTCTTCTGGCTTCGACAATAACTCTCAAGAAACTCGTGTCACCATGGGAACACAAACTTTAAAGAACAATGTGTCTCTGCAAACTCCGCAACCTGGGATAAGAGATGATGGGTGGATGGAGGTCGCCATGGGGGAATTCTTCAATGAAGATGGGTCTGAAGAAGCTTTTATCGAATTAGTAGAAGTTGATGACGGAAATTGGAAGAGCGGCCTCATTGTCGAAGGAGTTGATTTAAGGTCCAAAAATTAACAGACTTCTTTGATCACATTCGTGTGAGTAAAGAGCTAGTACAGTGAGCTTAATTGCATATATGGTTAGGAAAAGTTCTTGATGAATAAATGGAAATTACAAATTTTATGGACTTATTCCCGTCTACGTCTGTGTGTGCTGAATTCATGAAGTACCCCCTTTATGCTAAATAATATGGTAATTACTTTGATGCATATGCGTTTGGCACTATGCTTGCCATTGTTTATGACTATTGGACGACAATCATGAGTTAATTAAACTCGACGTGAATTTAATCAACTTTTGGTGCACTGCTCATTCAAAAAGGAGAAAATAAGATCCATGTAGATTCTGTTAATACATGTTTTCTAGTAGTTGGATTCGATAATATGGTATGGAAATTTTTTAAGCAAATTTCAATGATTCGATTAATGATTCCGCAGATGTAACTTAAGTAAAAATCCAAGTATAAAAGGATAAAGTTGAAAATTTTCTCAAGGCTCGCTGTAGTGATGCTCTTTGATTATTATCTAGAAATTAATAGATACATGCATATTTAGTGCCCCTGTTTATATAGAGGTAATTATTATATACCTTTATTAAAATTTATTAAATAACTTTAATATTTTATATTTACATTAAAATATTTATATATAATTTCTTTTAAAAAAAGTGGCTATTATATTAACCATTTTCTATTGGAGTTCTGGTTTAAATTTTGATTTTTTTTCAAAAGTTTCCGTTGTTTTAGTTCCATTGACTATTTGACTTGGTTTTTTAAATTATTTAAAAATATTTAACATAGAAATAATGTGATTATCGAGTTTTTCTACCGTAACACTTATAAATTACGATCGGTCGATATCCCCCTCTCTCGTACTACACCACCCGACCAACCCCAATCTTCCAAATCCATTGCTTGATGGAGGAGTCGCAGTCCCGATCCGATACGTCCTGCAGCTTGCCGGAGGATTGCGTCGCCCAAATCCTCTCCCTGACGTCCCCGCGTGACGCCTGCGCCGCCGCCGCGGTGTGCTGGACGTTCCGCTCCGCTGCGGACTCCGATTTGGTGTGGGAGGGCTTCCTGCCGCCGGACTACAAAGACATCCTCTCCAGGGCGGTGCGCCGGGTGGCGTTCTCGTCCAAGAAGGAGCTCTTCGCCCGCCTATGCCGTCCTCTGCTCATCGATGGCGGAACAAAGGTAGTGTAGAGTGTAGACTAACCGCAGCATTAATTGATCCTATTCCTTTTCGAATACTTGCTCGTTACCTTTGTCGATCTCTTTGGAGTGATTTTTTCTGGCTCGTTTGTTCATCATCACTAAGGATTTCTAGTTTTTCTAACCATTTCAGAGCTTTTCTTTGGATAAAACCACCGGAAAGAAGTGCTTCATGTTGTCTGCCGCAAGAGCGTTTGGCATCCCATGGAAAACCCCTCCAAAGGTTGGGGATTTGATATTTCATCCAATGTCAAGGTTTGAATATATCCTCTAAATTTTTGCAGTCGCTTCTTTTATATCTTTTCTTATATTGCGTTTTCTTCTTCAATTCTTTCTCCCAAAGGTTACGTTGGACTTTGGTAGAATTTTTCTTTTCTGAGATGAATGATATATATATATATACACATAATGTACTACATAGTGATCGATAATTGTATATAACAAATAAATGTGTATCATCTTGTTTGTTTGTTTGTTTGTATGATCAGGTTCTCCGAAGTTGCTCTACCGGTGAATCTTTATAGTTGGGGTATTGGAAGAATATTGAAAGGCATAGCGTTGTCACCTAAAACAACCTACGTTGCATATTTAATCTTCAACCCACCTAGTGGAAAAAGTCTCCCTTTGTATCAAGGATTGGAAGTGCTATTTTCTCTGCCGGTAGCCATGGATGCGACATCTGATAATCAGATAAGTAAAAGAAGTGATGGGTGGATGGAGAAGAAAATAAATGAGTTCTACTATGATGGTGAGAGTGACGAGATTGCTGATAAATTATTGGGCACTACCGTTTTATTTTGGATGAGTAATTTTATTCTCGAAGGAATTGAGTTGAGGCCTAAAAATTAGGAAAGTTCTTCGTTTAGATTTTTGATGCAGAGTTAGATGGACGATTTTGTAAATACAAATATTTGGGAAGATTATCTAAATAATTTAGATGTAATTTTTTATTGAATTGTAATTCATTGAGGGTTTTTGACTTTATTGAAAATAAAGTGAAAATAGTGGAAAATATTGAAAATTTTAATTTATTATTTTTCATCATTTTAATATCATTTTATGTACTTTTCGAAGATACAAATTTTCCCTTTCTGTAAATGTGAATATGAAAGTATATAATGTAAATTATTTTTTTGAAACTTAGAAACGTAATTTTAAATTTTTATTTGAAGTGTAATTTTTAAATTTGAAATGTTAATTTGAACACTTTAAATGAAAATTTATAATTTATACGCTTATTTCTTTCATTTTCCGTTTTCTTTCGACACCACCCCTGGCCGCATCAGAGGAATTCTTAATTCTTAGCGTAGTTTGAAATGGTTCCAAGGAAATAACTCTCTTTTCTCTTTTTTTGTAACATTAAAATTATTTTTTTTTATAACATTAAAAAATAGTAGAGTAATAAATATATGTTGATGACATTACAATATTTCCTTTTTTTAATTAGGAAATTGGTTTTGCTATTTCTTTGAATTTGTGATGTTGCTCTATTTATTTACCGTCGTAATTAAATTACTGCTTATATTTTAATAAATATAATTTTCAATTAAATGAATTTTTGCAATATGTTATTAATATTCTTGGAAATAATTTTAAGATCAAGAATATAAATATAAAAATAATATTATGACGTTAGTTACGTTTTGAAAAGAGTTTTAATCACTTTAAAAGTTGAATAGAATTAAAATTGAAAATAATTTTTTTAAATAAAATTAAAAGTATTTATAAATTATTATATGTTATTATTATTATATAAATTTTTATTTTACATTATTTTTGTAGTAAATATAATTAAATTTTTTTACAATAAATGCAACTATAACGTTTGTATATATTAGAAATTCTTGTGGTCAGTAAGTAAAGAATCTTGAATTTATTTAAACTAAAATGTAAATAGTATTGATAAAAATAAATTAGATTTAATTATTTGATATAAATAAATAACTTATAAAAATTAAATTTATTTCAATTTACAAATGTGGGCTTACTACAACAGTTCAAATCAAAAATCTAACCTGTACTTATGGAGTTAATGTAAAATAATTTAAAACGATAAAAAATAATAATTAATTTTTTATTAATTCTAAAAATACAAGAACCTCTCGAAGATCCAACGGAATCATAATTGTTGAAGTCTCGAAGAAGCTTCATTCTTACTCTATTTCAAATCGAAGAATTCAAAAATGTCTAATGATTTCAGTTTCCTTGAATGACGAATGATTACAGAGAAAAGCTTTCCAAATTAGTAAGAGAACGAAGTTATTTAAATTTTAAATAATTAACGTTGATTGTATTTGATAGAAGTTTAATTTCTTTAATCAATCAAAGACGTTTAAAAATATTTTAAAATTTTAAATAAGTAATCGTTGTTGTCGATTACGTTCTTCTACGTGATATTTTCGAACGTTAACGTTTTCTTTGTTTTGAATTGTTTTGTTTAGATTATTTACAAATACTAGACATTCAAACGTGGTAGTTGCCGAGTTCTCCTCCGCAACGACGCCTATAAAATATTGATAAATCCACATCCAGAAGCGCTTCTATCCGTCTCCCTCGTACCACCCCACGCCACCAGCCCTAATCTTCCAAATCCATTGCTTGATGGAGGAGTCGCAGTCCCGATCCGATACATCCTGCAGGTTGCCGGAGGATTGCGTCGCCCAAATCCTCTCCCTCACGTGCCCGCGTGACGCCTGCGCCGCCGCCACGGTGTGCAGGACGTTCCGCTCCGCCGCGGACTCCGATTTGGTGTGGGATCGCTTCCTGCCGTCGGATTACAAAGGCATCCTCTCCAGGGCGGTGCGTCGAGTGGCGTTCTCGTCCAAGAAGGAGCTCTTCGCCCGCTTATGCCGTCCTCTGCTCATCGATGACGGAACAAAGGTAGTGTAGAGTGTAGAGTGTAGACTAACCGGAGCATTAAATTGATCCTATTCCTTTCCAAATACTTGCTCATTACCTTAATTTGTCTCTTTGGAGTGATTTTTTCTTTCTCGTTTGTTCATCATCACTAAGGATTTGTAGTTTTTCGAATCGTTTCAGAGTTTTTGTTTGGATAAAACCACCGGAAAGAAGTGCTTCATGTTGTCTGTGCGAGCGCT
Source organism: Amphibolis antarctica (assembly GCA_024699675.1). Classification (NCBI taxonomy): domain Eukaryota; kingdom Viridiplantae; phylum Streptophyta; class Magnoliopsida; order Alismatales; family Cymodoceaceae; genus Amphibolis; species Amphibolis antarctica. Next base: position 9,738 of record JAMKPZ010000813.1, read on the forward strand.
TGGCATCGCATGTGAAAAATCTTCGGATTACTATTGGGATTTTATATTTCATCCAAAGTCAAGGTTTGAATATATCCTCTAAATTTTTGCAGTCGCTTCTTTTATATTTTGTCGTATATTGCCCAATTTAAAGCTTTCTTCTTCAATTCTTTTTCCCACAGGTTGAATTTTTATTCTTTAAGATGAATGATATATATATATATATATAAAATGATTCTGTAGAAAGAGTGTGTTTTTAAATTTTATTTATAAGAGAAAAAGTAATTTTTAAGTTACGTAAATTTCATTCATCAATATAAGAAATAAACTTGACTTAATATATAAAAAACTATTGTACTCATCACTTATTCGTTTTAAAATGAAATTTTAACATAGTGTACTATGTACTAATCGATAATTGTATATAACAAACAAATGCATATCATCTTATTTGTTTGTTTGTATGTATAATCAGGTTCTCCGAAGTTGCTGTGTTGGTGAATCATTTTTGCTGGGAGATTGGAAGAATATTGAAAGGCGTGGCGTTGTCACCAAAAACAACCTACGTTGCATATTTCATCTTCAACTTACCTGGTGCACAAAAGCCTCCTTTGTATCAAGGATCCGAAGTGTTATTGTTTCTACCAGCCAAGAATCGGACACCTGGTATCCAGTTGAGTAAAAGAAGTGATGGGTGGATGGAGGTTAAAATAAAGGAGTTCTACCATGATGGCGAGGATGATGAGATTGCTGCTAAATTATTGGGCATTACTGTTTTATTTTGGATGAGTGGTTTGACTCTAGAAGGAATTGAGTTGAGGCCTAAAAATTAGAAAGGTTCTTTGATTAGATATTTGATGCAGGGTTAGATGCATCATTGAGAAAAATTTTCAGTGTGTAATATGTGGAGATATAGTACATATTAATTGATGAAGATCTTGTTTTTTATATATGTTTAATCCTTTTGTTGTTTAACTTGTTCTTTTCCTTATGTGGCATATAGAGACCATATGTTGTTTTTGTTGTTAATTATCTTTCATACTAGATGCACCTCTACTTTTATCTTTCTAATCTTTACCTTTTTATACACACCGTTCACAAATTCATAGGCCTCATTTAAGTTTAGCTTCCGTTTGTTTCGGAAGTTAAATAAAGTTTAAATTAAAATTAATTTTATAAATGAAATTAAAATTGTATAGTAATTAAGGTAGTGAAAATTAATATGTTAGAAATCTCAAACCCACCTTAAAAGAGGTTATAGTCAATATAGTTATTTAAATTTAAATCTCATATTTTTTGAATTAAGTAGAGGCTTACTTTATTTTGGTTAACTAGTATAAACAAAGTTACAAAAAATGAATTTATAGGTTATATGAAAGAACTAAAAATAATTAATGTGGCTATGATCGTGATTCAGAAGTTCCAATTTAGTATTTTTCTTTGAAAACTAATACATCATGATGACGTTTAAACTTTATTTCATCACTTTTTATCAAATGTGTTAAAAGATATTAATTTTCAAAAAATCGATGGTTATATCAGTAATCCACCAATTAACTAAACTGTCTGCACACATTTCGCCTTTACCATGCTGCAATGCTGCATCCGATGGCGGCAGGAAGGTAATGATGTTGACGGATGCTGCCGATCAGATACAATCTTTGTTTTCTTTAGAAAAAAATTGCATTTCCTATCTGTAGATGTTGATTTCGAGAGGTTGGGAGATTTTTGTATGGATATATACTATTTTGTTTAGATCTGCATCGTTAGGGAAAACTGCATACTATTTTGTATGATACAGTCTGTTTGTGTTGTACTGATTCAAAAATTTAAATGACTCCTCATGTTACTTTCACAAGGATAGAATTTTTTATCTTTGAAATTAGTTGCGAATATAGTAGTATTTGTATACTTATTAAAATGGAATGAAATTAAAAATTCTTACCGGTTACACAGAAGCTGATGAAAAAATTTAAATTAGTTGAATTCTAAGGAATTTAAACCTTATGAACTTAGAATTTATTTTTATTCTAAACTAAAAAGTAAATAATATTAATAAAATTAAATTAAATTCAATTCTAATAACACAAATAAGTGATCAATGATCACAATCGTACGGGTAAGAGTGAGCATGCGTATATGGTTAGGAAAAGTTCTTGAATAATAAATGAAAATTGCAAATTTTATGGACTTATTCCCATTTACTTCTGTGTGTGCTAAATTCACCCTTTTTTATGTTAAATAAAATGTGAATTAAAAAATATAAATATAATCGTAAAAGTTTTAGTACTTCTAAAAATTAAAAGTAAAGGAAAAGGAAACGATGCAATTTCATGATTTAACTCCCATTAGATTAAAAGATGTGCATATTTGAAGTTTGGCATAGCTCAACAGTTGCTGATTAAACTGCAATCAAACCCGTAGCATGCATATTTATTTGACATTAGACTCTGATATCTTTCGGATGAGCATGATATCATGATTTTTCATGTGGTTGATTAAATGACATGATTTTTCAAAGTTGCATGATATTTCTGCTCTTCGCATTTGAAAACTGCCTGCAAGTGTCGTCTTTACTCCAAAAAGCTGCAATCAATCTGATGGTTTTCATATTTATCTGACATTTTCCCATAAAACTAGACTCAACAGGCTTTCAAATGACAGTAACACCACATTTTTACCAAGTAAATTGAAAGATATGATTTTTTGAAGTCATGTATGCTTGCAGTCTCTGTTTGTCTAGCTATTTTCTGTTTTGATTACTTTCAATTTCCTATGCATGTTTATTTCTTTTATTCCTTTTGCTTAATAGAAATTCAATACTCTTATTATACATAGGTCAAGAGAGAAAAATAGAGTGAGATTTCTAGACTTCACCGGTTGCTTCTGTTGGAGCTTCAAACAAATATCATCAAAATTCTCCTCCGGTGATCCACCACCATCCGTGAGCATCAACAATTTTGATGCATATACCTTATTCCCTCTATCTCTCTTTTTAGAAAATAGGACTGATTTTTCTTATTGATATCCCACCATTGATTTTGTCAAGATTTCAATATAGATTGAAGAAATTTCAGTCAACCATTGGGAGCGGTGAAAGGAAAAATGAGAACAGGAAGAGGAAGAATGAAAACTAGTAGCGAGAAAGATGAGATCTAAAGTATCAGTGAAGGTCAAATTTAGACAAAAGACAAAATAAGGTAAGAAAAAGTCGAGCCTTGTGTGCATTGATGATTCAATATATCTTGAATTTATATTATTTAGCTAAGGATGGGTCCAAAAAGAAGAGTCTGGAAATGTTACGTTAAAATTTTATCACAAGAAATGCTAAGAATTAACTTTTCTAGCATTTTCTATCGACAAAAACAAACATAAAATTTTAGTCAAAAAATAATTTTTCTTATTTTTATTTTTCATAAATTAGGAACACATAAATATTCACTATTCTTTGTTAATTTCTACGAAATGTGTGTTTTAACGAACCTCTTGCTTAATCCGTAAGTTTCTGTTGCTGCGTGCGTCATTGTTCGACGTTATTTTGCTGAGTAGACAGAAGAAAAGATTTGAAGTTCGTTTATTTATCTATTTATATATAAAAAATGTGTATAATAATAATAATATATAAAAATTGATGTAAAATTAAAGTTAGAAAAATAAATGATGCCTTTAATTTTTACATAAACAATAATTAACTCGTGCAAAATCGGATTTTCCGGGAAAGAATGCTGGTTGACGTGGCCTGGGCGACTTTTGAGTCGTCCACGTGATTTGATAATAATTATTATCATGGTGTACAGCTTTTGATAAAGTTAAAACTCCGAGTTCTAACTTTACTTTTTATAAATATTTACGTAATATCATTATTATTTTGTATAAATTTATATTATTATTTTATATAAATTTTTATGACATAATTTATTATTTAATTTTAACATATTTTTTCACTACCTTCACCTTTAATTTTTCAGTCGTTAAAGTTAACTAGGAACTAAAGTCAAAAACAAGTGCATCAGCATTAGACAATAAGTTTTAATAAAAAAATTTATTCACCAAGGAGATATCAGTTTAATGATTAAAAATTTTAACTCTTCGCGGTTAATAAAAGTTCATTCGATAATAATTTTTTTAACTCTTAAAATTGAATAGAATTGAAATTAAAATTAGTTTCGTGAATGGAATTAAAATTATATGATAATTATATAATAATTTAAGTAATAAAAATTTAGTGTCAATTCTTTACCGGTAAATGTTTTTTAGTAGTACCTAATTTTTAAGTCATGTTTCTTTTGTGATATTTTTTATGATTTTTTTTTAAAATCTAATTAAAAGAATCTATTTTTTTAGAGTATTTTTTAATTAAAGTCTTTCAAATGATAAATTTAAACCATTGATCTAGAGTAGCACTAGAAAATATACTCTAAGACAGAGTTTTTTATTATAAAATTTTATATGTTAAAATTTATATAATAATATTATTATTAAAAATACTTTTAAAAATTAAAACTTTATTTGATATAATTTTTATTTAAATTAAAAATCACTTTTAATATAACGATGGAGTGAAAAATTCTTAAATTTATTTTTAAAAAAGGTGCTAAAAAATGTTAAAAAGATATTTGATATAAAAAATTAAAAAAATTATTTTTTCTTACGTGTAAAAGATGTAAAGTTAAAAAAATTCTTACCGGATAAAAAATTAAACCGACTTCGAAAGAATAGATGATGATGCATCTAGTGGGCAACTCCTTGGCGGCGAAGGATACGGTCGACCTCCCGTAGACCCCGCACGCCGCATCGATCGTCGGTGGAGAAGGATAGGGCCGACTTCTTCGTCTATTGCTTGATGGGGTCGTCCCAGTCCGATATGTTCACCCGGTTGCCCGAGGACTGCGTCGCCCACGTCCTCTCCCTCACCTCTCCCCTCGACGCCTGCGTTGCCGCGCAGGTGTCCAGGGCGTTCCACTCCGCCGCCGGCTCCGACGTGGTGTGGGAGTGCTTCCTGCAGCCGGATCACAGAGGGATCCTATCGAGGGCGGTGGAGGAGGTGGCGTTCGCGTCCAAGAAGGAGCTCTTCTCTCGCCTCTGCTGCCCGCTTCTGATCGACGGCGGCAGGAAGGTAACGATGATGATGGATGCTGCCGAACCTTTTTTTTTATAAAAAAAAAAGAAAATTGCATTTCCTATTTGTGGATGTTGAATTCGAGAGATCGTGAGATGTTCATTTCAGCTCCTTTCTCTTTCTAAAATCATTTTAATATATACACTTTTATCACCAAAATTACTATAAAATTTCAAGTCTATTTGCGAAAATAACTTTAATTTCATCTCTATCCAACTCTCAAAAATTATTCCCAAGCGCATCCTACGTATTTTGTTTGCCTACATGCTCTACTTTGTTTTCACATCTACATCGTTGGGAAAAATGGAAATAGTATATTTTGTTGACTTATTTGCGTTCACTTCTGTTTGAGGTTAAATTGGTGAAGCACTTCCTAAATCTCGGAGATCAATAGTGTAATTACTTCATTAATAGTAAATTGGTTAAGTACTTCTTACATCTACTTGTTATCGTTGATGATCATAGGATGACAATCGGAAATTGTACTACATGAATGAACTCAACGAATTGAATCAACTTAGTTTGTGTGCTTTGCTTCTCCAAATAAAAACTGTGTAGATTGTGTTAATACATGCTTTCCATTAGGGTTCGGTCACTGCGTAGATTGTTACTTAATTTTTATTGATTCTAAAAACTTAATGAATCCAGCAGGGTTGTATCATTGGTGGGGATCGAGGTCCTCACACCATTTCTCACAAATAGAATCTTACCTCTGAAGAATTTGGTCCTGCGTGTTCTGCATATGGAATAGTTGCATTACTATTTTGCTTTTAGTAAATTTTTACTTATATGTCTCTGATTCCTTTGAACTTCTTTCCAGAGTTTTGTTTTGGACAAGTCTACTGGGAAGAAGTGTTTCATGTTGTCTGCAAGAGAGCTTGAGATCATATGGGGAGACTCTCCCAATTATTGGAACTGGACTTCTCATCCAGAATCAAGGCTTGAATCATGTTATTTAAACCTTCTACTATCAACATGTGATTGGTATTGTTAACATCTTGATTGTTTGCTTCAGGTTCTCAAAGGTTGCTGAACTCTTACATGTTTGTTGGTTGGAAATCAATGGGAGACCAAAAGGTGTGGAGCTATCACCAAAAACAACCTACGTCGCATATTTTATCTTCAAACTAGCACTTAATTCTTATGGCTTTGATTATATATCTCAAGAAGCCCGTGTAACTGTAGGAGCACAAATCTCAAGAGAGGTTGTGTCTCTAGAAACTCCACAACACAAGAGAAGTGGTGATATCAGGCAAAGGGGTTTCATGCGTGTTCCCCACTTTTTTACCAAGTCTCTCAAGCTGCAACACACTTTGCACGCACAAGAAGTGATGGGTGGATGGAGCTTTTCCTAGGGGAATTCTTCGTCGAGGATGGACTTGATGAAGTTGCTATTAGCTTATTGGAAGTCAAAGGGGGACAATGGAAGAGTGGTTTGATTGTTGAAGGGATTGAACTAAGGCCTAAAAGTTAGATGACTCAAGCAATCTATAAATAGAAGCCCTTGCTAATTGACACTTGGATGGACCCTTGCCTTCAAGTCATTCATCCTTCTCTGTGTATAGAGTTCCAAGTGATTATTGCACTATGAGATGATCGTTGCAACACTGCTATTGTGCTCGTTGGGAATTGATCCAAATTTGCTTTGTTAGCACTGTTTTTATCTGAACTTGAACTCATATCCCTCTCAATTTTACACCATCTTGCTATTAGTAGTGCTCTTTCTTATCTTGCTATTGAAAATCATATTATTTGGCTCTAGTTTCTAGCTCTGTGCGTGATGTAAGGTTGAAATTTTTAAGGAAGTCTAAATACACTACTCACATTGTCAACAATGCCTTCAATGCAATTCGAAATTAGCCACTTATACGTCAGGTCAAACAGAAAGATAGGTCGAGATGAAATCATAAATTTTTGAGCCAGTTTGTTAATTGAGGTTATATTTGTTTAATAGTTAGATTCATGTTTATTAAAAAAATTATATGATTTATGATGTAAATTTTAGTATGATATTTTTGATGTAAAATATTAAAAGTATTTGATACATGTTATTATAAATAGTTAAGGTACATCATAAAAATCAGAAATAGATAATAAATACAATTTAAAGAAAATGAAGTTTCGTTCCTACTTAATTGTGCGATATCTACACCTTACGATTTCAAATTGAATATTGAAAAATGTCTGATCGAATCCTGACTTCTGTTCCCATGAATGGTGAATGAGAAAATCTTTCCAAATTGGTTAGAGAATGAAGTTATTTAAATTTTTATTAATTAACGTTGATTGCATTTGATAGAAGTTTAATTTCTTTAATCGATTAAGAAAGTTAAAATATTTGAAAATTATAAAAAACCGTTGTTGTCGAGTTCTCTTCTCCGAAAATTTAAAAGTTACGATTTCTTCGAAATTTGTTTTTAGTTTCATTTTTATAAATGATATTAAAATTATATAGTAAATTATGAAATAAAAGTTTGTATATAAGAATTTACATGATAAAGATGAAATATAAAAGTTTATGTATAACTACAATTAAAACTAGAACTAAATTGACAAATATAATTTTTGTTTTAGTTGTAACGACCTGATTTTTTTAGATTATTTAAAAATATTGACATGGAATTAACATGATTGTCGATTCCCCCCTCCCCCTTCTTACAAAGATAGCTTGGGATGAAGAGAGCTCTTAATTGTTCACTTCTCTCTGCTTTTAATTTTCATAATAATATTTACATTTTTTAATTTACTTTTTTTATTATTAAAATTACTATTTTTCTTTTTTTATTTAAAAATTATTTAACCGAAAATTACTTTCCTCAACTTTTGAAGTAAAAAAAAATAAAATTAGTGAACGATCCCCAATCTAACAGAATTTTCACAACTGTTGAAGTCTCGAAGAAGCTTAATTTTTACCGATTTATGCGATATTACGCAGAACAGTTTTCAAAATTAAAAAGAGAATGAAGTTATTCAAATTTTAAATAATTAACGTTATTGCATTTGATGGAAGTTTAATTTCTTTAATTAATTAAGGACGTTAAATTTTTTTATTTAAATATTTTAAAATTTTAATTAATTAACCGTTGTTGCTGAGTTCTCCTCTCCATCCGAAATTGTTTTTCGAAAGTTTTCTTTTGTTTCAGTTGCATCGATCTGGTTGTTTTTAGATTATTTAAAAATATTTGACATGAAATTAATATATATAGTTGCCTAATAAATTACGATAAATCCGTCGTCGGAAGTGGTTCTATACATCTACCTCCCTCTCTCTCTCTCTCTCGTGCTACGTCACCCGATCGGCCCTAATCGTCAAAATCCATTGCTTGATGGAGGAGTCGCAGTCCCAGTCCGACTCCGATACGTCCTGCAGCTTGCCGGAGGAATGCGTCGCCCACATCCTCTCCCTGACGTCCCCGCCTGACGCCTGCGCCGCCGCCGCGGTGTGTAGGACGTTCCGCTCCGCCGCGGACTCCGATTTGGTGTGGGACCGCTTCCTGCCGCCGGATTACAAAGACATCCTCTCCAGGGCGGTGTGTCGGGTGGCGTTCTCGTCCAAGAAGGAGCTCTTCGACCGCCTATGCCGTCCTCTGCTCATCGATGGCGGAACAAAGGTAGTGTAGACTAATCGCAGCATTAATTGATCCTATTCCTTTCCGAATGCTTTCTCATTACCTTAATTTGTCTCTTTGGAGTGATTTTTTCTGGCTCGTTTGTTCATCTCTAAGGATCTGTAGTTTTTCGAATCGTTTCAGAGTTTTTGTTTGGATAAAACCACCGGAAAGAAGTGTTTCATGGTGTCTGCCGCAGGAGCGCTTGACATCGCATGGGAAAAGCCTCCAAGGTATTGGGATTTGAATTTTGATACAGAGTCAAGGTTTGAATATATCATCTAATTTTTTGCAGTTTCTTTTTATATTTTGTCGCATATTACCCTATTTAGGGAAGATTTATGCACGTTAAAAAAATCAAAAAAGAAAAATTTTAAATTTTTTTTAAAATTTTAAGTATTTGTGTATACCGATAAATTTGAAAAAAATTAAATTTTTTTATCACTATCAATATAAATTTATTCTGTCATTTCTCACTTGATAATCAAGTAAATTCTTGTTGTTGGTGGGAATTTTATCATAATATACTTTTCTTAACTTATGTCTTACCTAATTTCTTTTAATTATTATTAAATTTGTCGTTACAAAAGAAAATACGAAATTATATTTGAAATGTTAAAATATAAAAAAAATATAATTTTTAAAATTTTTTATAACATACACAAATCATTATTAAAATTTTTCTATTTCCTAATTTTCCTTTTCTTTTTTCTAAAATTTCATTTCTTAGATTTTCATCCACAGTGTTCTGTAAAGATCTTTGAATCATTTCTTTTTATTTTTTGAGCTGAATTATATATATATTGATAATTAAATAATTAACAAATGCATATCACTATGTTTGTTTGTTTGTTTATATAATCAAGTTCTCCAACGTTATTGTGCTTGTAGATCTTTGTTGTATGGAATTTGAAGTGACATTGAAAAACATAAAATTGTCATCTAAAACAACTTACGTGACATATTTTATTATCAAACCAACTAACGAATTAACAAATACACAGTTACTTCTTTTGTATCAAGGATTCAAGGATTAGAAGCGATATTGCTTTTGCCAGCGGACGAGGAATGGAGACGTGATGATCGATTAAGTGGAAGAAATGATGGGTGGTTTGAGGTTAAAATAAAGGAATTCTGTTATGATGGCCAGTGGAGGAGTTGTTAAATTAATGAGGTTAAAATAAAGGAATTCTGTTATGATGGCCAGTGTGAGGAGGTTGTTAAATTAATGGACATCAGAGTTTTATTTTTGATCAGAGGAATGATTCTTGAAGGGATTGAGTTGAGGCCTAAAAATTAGGAAAGTTCTTTAATTATATTTTTGATGATGGGTTAGATGCATCATTGAGAACATTTTTTAATGTAGTAATATTTGGAGATATAGTACATATTAATTCGCGAAGATCTTGTTTTTTACATATGTTAAATCCTTGTATTGTTTAATCTGTTCTTTTCCTTATATGACACATATGTTCTATTAATTAATTTACAAGCCTTTCGTTTTATATGTTAGAATTTATGAATAATAATAATATTGTGAATGATTTTAGAAATAGAAGACTTTTTTAAGGTCTAGTTGATCTAGTGGTTTAAATTTAAATCTCTTATTTTTTTGAGTTAAGTAGAGGATCATGTTCATGTGGAATTTTGATCTCGTTTATTTTCTTAACTTTAACTTCAACTTCAGTTCTATACAAATTTCTATATGTTATCATCATCACGTAAACTCTTATATATAAATTTTTATCTCATATTTTTTTTTACAATTTTATCATCGTTTGCGAAATTATCTTCAACTTCAACTTTCTACAATTATTAAAGCTGAAATTAGAGTTAAAATTGAATAAACAAACGAGGCCTTTGTCTTACTTTATTTCAGTTAATTAGTATAAATAATAAAGGTATAAAAAAATGAATTTATAGGTTAATTATAAGAAAGAACTAAAAATAATTAATGTGGCTATGATCGTGATTCAGAACTTCCCATCTAGTATTTTTCTTTGAAAACTAACATATCAAGATGACGTTTAAACTTTATTCCATCACTTTTCATAAAATGTGTTAAAAAATATTAATTTTCAAAAAATGGATGATTATATCAATAATCCACCAATTAACAAAACTGTCTACACACATCTTGCCTTTACTATGCTGCATTCTAATATGCTCTTCAGAAATTTATCATCGTAATTTTTAAACATCGTTTGGTTACAATTCTATTATAACTAAAAATCACTTTTTAATGACGTTAGAGTTTTTTAATATAGTTTTTCATATTTTCTATCTAATTATATAAACATTAAAAAATACAATTTTAATGTTAATAATACAATTCTTTAATTTTTTTATATTTTTCAATGTCACCTATCTCATCGTTAAAAAGATCAAACAATCATTACCTATTTATTTCAAAAAATTGAAAAACTTATTTTTTCTTACTTCTAAAATTGAAAAAAATTCTACTAAATGCAACCTTAGTCAAGGTGCAGTTCTTAATCTTGCATTTGAGTTTATTTTAAAGCATTTCGACATATTTGGATTAAGTTATGTTTTCCTAATTTGATACAAAATTTTGTCTTAACTGTGCATGAAGTTGTGCATTTAAATTGCGGTCAATGTAGAACCATAAAAATCCAGATGATATTTTTCATGACAAGAAGACTTCCTGATCTTTGAAACGAATATAATTTCATTTCCATTGAGTAAATCTGCACTTATGATTTTTTTAACATACGTGTGTCCGTTGCAAAACTAAAAAATCTAGAAAATTTATATTTTCACTTTATTTATTTGTGTATGCATAAAAAATTAAAGAAAAAAATTCCACCTATATTGTTAATAGTTTTAAAAAATAAAGTTAAATATTTAAAATTAAATATTCAATTATTTGACTATAAAGGTGGAGAGCGGTTTTCATAATTTTCATAATATTTAACATGTAAAACAAATCTTTTATCTAATTTTTGTGATTTTTTACCTAACAAAGAGTAATTATAATGAACAAGCATTTGCAGTAAATGATCAGTTACAACGAAAGAGTAATGAAAGTGGATGAGTAACAAAGACAAAAGAGGAACGTGAAGGTAGACAAGCAATTGTGGCAATTGCAAGCACAAGCTTCAACAATGGTGAGCACGAGATTCGATAATTGTGAATGCAAGTTGTAGACGCAAGCATGAGTGTGGCGACCTTAATTTTTTCAAAATAAGTGAAAATTTCACACGAGGTAAAAGAGGAAAATGATCATTTTATATCACCAAATTTTTTTTAAAATTTTTCAAAATTTCTAGTCTACACAAATGGCTTATGAAAATTTTCTTAATTTTAAGTGTATTTACAAATCCCCCCTTGTTTGTTACAAACCAAAATTTCTAATATTCCATTGTTTATGATTTCATGATTTAACTCTCGGTAAATTAAAAGATGTAAATGTTTGAAGTTTGTGACACCTCTCAGTCATGTATATGTTTGAAGTTTAATTTCTTTAATTTATTAAGAATGTTAAAATATTTTAAAATTATAATAAAGTTGTTGTCGAGTTTTTCTTTTTTAAAATTTGAGTTAAAGTTTTTACAATGATAATAATATATAAGAGTTTATATAAAATTAAAATTAAAGTTAGACTTAACTGAATAAATAAAACTAACATAAAATTTTGTTTCTACCTAATTGTGCGATATCTACGCCTTAATCGAATATTAATAAATATCTTTAATTGATTAAGAACGTAAAAGAAATATTTTGAAATTTTAAATTACTGTTGTTGCGGAATTCTTCTCTCCATCCGAATGTTTCAAAATTTTTCGGAAGGAGAGGAGAATTCGGCAACAACGGTTAATTATTTAGAATTTTAAAATATTTTTTTCGATTAATCAACCAGGCCCACATTTTAAATCATCAACTAGGTTTACATTTTTGTTTTTAAGTTTTATTCACTTATCATTTATTTGATTATTTCAATCCTAAAATCATTCCTATTTTATATTTATATTTTTCAATTTTTTTTATTTTTTTAATTAAAAAGTTATATATTGACGTGGTTATTTTTAGATTATTTAAAAATATTTGGCATAAAATTAATATAATTGCCGAGTCGAGACCTCCTTTTATTGTGGACACCTATAAATCACAATAAATCTGCAGTGGGAAGTAGTTCTATCATCTACCTTTCTCTCGTGCTACATCACCCGACCGGCCCCAATCTTCGCTTGATGGAGGAGTCCCAGTCCGACTCCAATACGTCCTGCAGCTTGCCGGAGGATTGCGTCGCCCGAATCCTCTCCCTGACGTCCCCACGTGACGCCTGCGCCGCGGCGGCGGTGTGCAGGACGTTCCGCTCCGCCGTGGACTCCGATTTGGTGTGGGATCGCTTCCTGCCGTCGGATTACAAAGACATCCTCTCCAGGGCGGTGTGTCGGGTGGCGTTCTCGTCCAAGAAGGAGCTCTTCACCCGCTTATGCCGTCCTCTGCTCATCGATGGCGGAACAAAGGTAGTGTGGACTAACCGATTGATCCTATTCCTTTTTCCGAATACTTGCTCATTACCTTTGTCGATCTCTTTGGAGTGATTTTTTCTGGCTCGTTTGTTCATCGTCACTAAGGATTTGTAGTTTTTCGAATCGTTTCAGAGTTTTTGTTTGGATAAAACCACCGGAAAGGTGTGCTTCATGTTGTCTGCCGCCGGAGCGCTTGGCATCGCATGGGAAAAGCCTCCAAAGTATTGGGATTTGATTTTTGATCCAACGTCAAGGTTTGAATATATCATCTAAATTTTTGCAGTCCTTTTTTCTTATATTTTGTCGTATATTGCCCAATTTAAAGATCTTTTTTGTCTCAATTCTTTTCGTAGAGGTTGGGTGATACTTTAATTTTTATTTTTTGAGCTAAATTATATATATATATATATATATATATTCATAATTAAATAATTAACAAATGCATATCACATTGTTTGTTTGTATAATCAGGTTCTTCAACGTTGCTATGCTTGTGAATCCTTGTTATATGAAGGTTGAAGCGATATTGAACAGCATAAAGTTGTCACCTAAAATAACTTATGTGACATATTTTATTATTAAACCAATCAATCGTTTAACAAGTATACAACAAACACTTCTTATGTATCAAAGATTTGAAGTGATATTGCTTTTGCCTGCGGTCGAGGAAGATAATCAATTAAGTGGAAGAAATGATGGGTGGTTTGAGGTTAAAATAAAGGAATTCTACTATGATGGCGAGAGTGAGGAGATTGTTAAATTATTGGACACTACAGCTTTATTTTGGATGAGAGGTATGATTCTTGAAGGAATTGAATTGAGGCCTAAAAATTAGGAAGGTTCTTTGATTAGATTTGTAAGGTAAAATTAGATGCATCATTAAGAAAATTTTCCATTGAATTAATATGTGGAGATATTTTACATATTAATTCAAGAAGATCATGTTTTTGTATATGTTTCTCTTTTACGTGGTTTTGTCCTAATCTCGTTCATATTATAATCTCTTTTTTGTCGAGTCCTTGTTCTATAAATGGATCAGTCAACAAAATGTTATTTACATATGTTTAATTCTTATATTGTTTAGCTTGCTATTTTCTTTATGCGGATATTCTTTTAATTGATATAAAGGTCTTATTTTTTATTATTATTATTATTATTATTATTATTATTATTATTATCATCACGAGATTTGTTGGCTGGGAAGACAAAAGAAAAGGCTTCGCTTTTACGGGGTCGTCCACGTGGATTGCATAAGTACGTGCTACTTGGATAAATTTTAATAAGAAACTTTTTAACGAGATATTTTAATTTTAAATACAATCAAAAATTCAGTATTGAATTTTATTATTAAATTTTAAAATAAATTATAAAATCAAAATTTATATAATGATAATTATGTATAAAAATTATATAAAATTAAAATTAAAGTTAAAAAATTAGAGTTATCAATTAAGTCATGGTTAATTGGGTCGATATAATTTAGCATAATCAAATCATATCGTGATTGACATAACATAATTTGATGAAAAGTACTTTTAGGTTGACACGTAGTACATGAACACAAATTTTTTTTATAAATTTTTTAAAATTTATATTTATTTTAATATACTTTTGCTAAGTTATATACAATATAATTTGAATTTGTTAATAAGTAAAAAAAGTTATTATTTTTAACCATATTTTAGTATTTATAAATTATATTAATATTATATTAATTTTTAATAAAATAAAAAATAATTAAAATTTAAATCATGCTAAGTTAAATCTGGCTCTTCGTGAATCTAAATAAGACGTGTCAAATGAAGTGTACTTAAACTATTGACCGAAAGATCAAACTACAATATAACTTAACGCAAATAATGTTATAAAAATTTCAGACGATATTGACCTATCACGGTCTATCCACGTCTTGTTTACATTTAAGGCGTCGTTTTTTTTTTTTCACTTTCAAAGTACATCATATTTATATTTTTTAATTTACTTTTTAAATTATCAAAATCATTTATTGTTCACGTGAGGATAAGGTTGGTGAACAATATCAGGCGCATGAATGCGCAACCTCCCGTCGAGCACGACATCGATCTCAGATTCTCAGATCTCTGATTCACTGCTTCACTGCTTCACTGCTTCACTGCTTCACTGCTTCACTTCCAAAAATGATGCATCCATCTCACATCCGTTGCCTGATGGAGGTGGAGGATTCCCACTCCCGTATCTCCACCCGGTTGCCCAAGGACTGCGTCGCCCACGTCCTCTCCCTCACCTCTCCGCCCGACGCCTGCCTTGCCGCGCAGGTGTCCAGGGCGTTCCGCTCCGCCTCCGCCTCCGACGCGGTGTGGGAGCGCTTCCTGCCGCCGGATCACAGAGGGATCCTATCCAGGGCGATGGAGGAGGTGACGTTCGCGTCCAAGAAGGAGCTCTTCCCTCGCCTCTGCAGCCCGCTTCTCGTCGATGGCGGCAGGAAGGTAATGATGTTGACGGATTGCATTTCGTAACTGTGGATGTTGAATTTCAGAGATTGCAAGATGTTTGGATCTGCATTGCTAGGGAGTACGTTCTGCATATTTTATGGATTTATTTCCTTCCAGTTCCGTTTGCGTTGGATTCGTGAAATATCCCCTTTATGCCAAATACAAATGGTGCGTTTAGCACCATACTTGTTATTATTTGTTACCATAAGATGACGATCTAAAATTACTCTACATAAATAAACTCATTTTTAATTGCATCAAGTTTTTGTACATTGCTTCTTCAAAAAAAAATAAAAAACCAATTGTTTGGATTGTGTTAACACATATCTTCCACTAGGGTTAAATTACAATCTTGAAGCCTTTTTTTATTCAAAAAATGTAAATGAACGCAGCAGGGTTAAGTCCGTGGTGGGAAGGTCCTCACACCACCTTCACATTGATCCAAACTTATTAATCCTGTGTGTTCTATATATTCAAGCTTCAACTAGGTTATCGTTCCAATAAAAAAGTAAACTTAACAAAAAGTGCATGGGCATACAATAAAAAACGAAGCTTTATAAACTATTCTTTTTAATCTTTTAGAAATTCATCATATTTCTACACATAATCACTTTTGAGTGTGGAGTAGTTGCATTACATTTTTGTTTTTGGTAATCTTGTGCTTGTTTATCTCTGATTTGTTTGAACTTCATTCCAGAGTTTTGTGTTGGATAAGTCTACTGGGAAAAAGTGTTTCATGTTGTCAGCAAGAGAGCTTCAGATCGTATGGGGATCCTCTCCTGAATATTGGAACTGGACTTTTCACCCAGAATCAAGGTTTGAACCAAATTATCCAGTCCTTTTACTTTGCTAACTTGATGCTCTTTATTTCAATTCCTTTTCCTGGATGTTTGGCTCTCAGTTTCTCTACTGCACTTTAATTTTCATTTTTTAGGTGGATTACAACAGTTTGTCATCCTCAACTAATTTTATTTCTCGCTTTTTTACTGTCCTAAAATATTTTATTACAACATATCCTTCTCAACTATTTTTGTCAAATTACAAAATAGGGTCATTTGATCATTACAATTGTTCATTAGATGAAACGTATATGGTTCACAAAAGACTTTTAAATTCTTGGAAATTATTTGTAGGACAGGATGGAGAAGACTCTTGAATTAAAGGTCAAGAATCAAAACATATAAAAGCTTAATAGGATTTATTCAATAAAGTGGCATATTGTATGTTACCATAGCTTAGGATATATGGTTTAACAAAATAAGGTTTAAGGGGGTGAAGTAGTAAAAGGCTTTTCTAGGGATAAACATCCCGTCTTCATGCTTTACTTGCTAACTACCTTTTTGTTTTTTGAAGTAGGGCCAAGTAGTGTTAAAATGTCAATTGTTCATCGGTGATGTCAAAATGCTAGTGCCAATTCTTGTCATTTTTTTCATTTAAGTGTGCATAGGAAATGGTGATAGCATGCATGTTTTCTTCTATTGTTGTCGAATTGAAGTCTACAATTTCGTGAAGAGTATGTTGTGGATCAAATCATTCAAAGTTTTATATAATATTGTAGTGATGAAGTGGCAGTGGTTTAGAAATGAAAATGATTACATAATTGTGTATTTAGATGTTAGCAGTATTTTTCAAGACTTATGCTGAGGAGAGTAAAATAAGTAACATGTGATGTTGTTAACATTTTGTTTGTTTGCATCAGGTTCGGAGAGGTTGTTGAACTCTTAGATGTTTGCTGGCTAGAGATCACTGGGAGATTAATATCTGAAGAGCTGTCGCCCAAAACAACCTACGTTGCATATTTTATCTTCAAAATAAGATATTATTCTTATGGAATCGATGGTTTAGCTTTTGATGCAGATGTAACTGTAGGAGCACAAACATCAAAAGCGATAGTGTGTCTACAAACTCTTGAGCAGAACCCTTTGAATCAATACCCTCAACGAGAAAACGAAGTCATAGAACAATTTGCACATGCAAGAAGTGATGGGTGGATGGAGCTTGTCATGGGAGAATTCTTCAATGAGGGCGGGCTTGATGATGTTAATTTGAGGTTGTTGGGAAACAGAGGGGGACACTGGAAGAGTGGTCTTATTGTTGAAGGATTTGAGTTAAGGCCTAAAAATCAATAATGTTCTTTCTTATATTGTTAATTAAAGTTTCAGGAACATTTGCTTTTGTACTTTAATCAGAATCTCTGAAAATTAAAGTATTTGGTTCTTTAGTTATCGGCTTCACTTGTGGTACAAGGTTTACATTGTTGCAGAAATTTGTATACATAAGACATAGGTTGCCATCAATGCAACCTATGTCACAGTAAGAGTGTGTGTGTTTGTGCTTTGAGGAACCCCTTGCACATTGTGGATCTTGATCATTGGAATCAATTTTAATATAAGGTTAGGGGAAGTTGTAAGTTAGGTGATCAGATTCGTCCAAAATGTTAATGTTATATAACCATGAAAATGTGATTGGGTCGTGATTGTACGTTGATGCTGCTTGTGTTCAACTAATGAGATTTTTTCCTCTACTAAATGATATTATCTCATTTAAAGAGGACCGCCCTCAAGTATGCATTCCATGTGTTACTTCTTGCTCAATATGTTATAATCTTCATTCATCAAAGCACTTTTTTCAGATTGTTCCCAAGAAAACTACTCTCATCCTTCCTTTAGAATGTTGAATATTATATCATGTTTTACTCCTCTCTTGGTGAAATTTCCTCCATGAGTAAGAGAATATAGTTATTGAGTAAGTTAATGATTCTACAAATTCAAATTAAGCTTTTGCTTCATTCTCTCCTTGCTTTGATCAATTAATGTTTGATGGAAGGATAGGATAGGGTGAATCTTTTGGGGTTTACAGGCTTCACAATAAATTGTGTGGTGGGAACTTATACATATGGATTTATGTAGTGATGATAATATATATGGAAGTTTATTATGTGAAGTTGATTTTATAGTAAATAGAACATTCTTAAACAATGTCTTAACCCACTCGGCCATCCTCCCAATTCAAAAATTCAATTATAATACTTTCTTTAGAATTTAGAAAGATCACAAAAAAAGTAATTGTGAAGTCAAGAAAATTAAAAAATATTATTATTTTAAAAATTATGAAAAATATATATTAAATGAAAGTAAAATACAAATAAAATTTCATATCTTCCTTTTTATTTTCTTAATTTTATTTTTTTTCGTTTTTTATCTTTCATTTTCTTTTGTTTATATAAACTTTAAGAAATTTAAAATTTTTCTTATTTTTTATTTTGAAATATTCTATCTAACATAAATCTTTTCTCGTTGTTAAAAATGTAATTGATATTTGATGAATAATGTGTTTATTTAGCATCAATCCTTTTGATTCTTACTCTGTTGTAACTCCTATGATTAATGTTACTACCTCGATCTAAAACACACCTCCTCCTTCAACTTTTTCTCGTCAGGCGGATCAAACTGACGCTGAAAACATAATTTAAGCTACTTCTTTGTTATTTCTTTGAGAAACATCTGGTCTGCTTTTTTCTTTTATTAACTCTAGTTAGTTGTATGAGTTGAATAAACGGTTTCACAAGATAGAGTTAAAATTAAAATTAGTTTTATAAATAAAGTTAAAGTTATATAATAATTAAGATGTTAAAAATAAATATATTAAAATTTATACAATAATAATAACATTGAAATTGATTTTAAAGATTCGATTTTAATCTATTTTAAACAAAGCTTAAGCCTCAACCTTTTGTACAATTGTAGGGTATATTCATTTTAACTTCAAAGTATAACTCTTAGCTCTTGTAGCTGTACCTTAAGGAAATAACGCTTAAAAGAAGAAACAGAAATTCAAGAGTTTATGTTTATTATTTGTTGAAATAGTAACTTTTTTAAAGTTCTCATTTTACCCTGATCTTTTTATTAACAATATTTGTAACAGTATTTGAAGGGTCTATTTTATAAAATTGCTTAAAATATTTATCCACTTTCAATTTTATATTTAAATAAATATTTATTTATTAAAAATTATTTATTTAAATATTCTAAAATCATTGAGGAAGTCTTTTTGTATTTATTAAAAAATATTTAAATATTCTAAAACAATGTAAAGGAAGGGTAGAATAATCTTTCGGTGAAAAAAAAACCATTGAAGTAGTTACAAGTTTGAAAAGATGTCAAGGAGCATCTCTTTGTGACAGAGAAAAAATATATATATAAAAAGTGATCGCTTGAAATAAAAAACAGTCGAAAATGGTAAAAAAGTGATATTTGTTTAATTATTATGTAATTATATTTTTTATCATGTATTATTAAATTTTATATTATTATTTATTTGATTTGATATTTTACGTTCGTAAAAAAAAATACATTTTTTTTACTGTACATCCTTACATTTTACAATATTATTTATTAAACAAATTTTACTATTCTTTCGATTTAACATTTTACCGTCCGTAAAAAAATCACCGCAAACCCTCTGCCTCCACGTCGCCTCCCTTTCCTCCTCCTTTACGGTAACCGAAAACAGGGCACAAGCCACCGACGACGATCGGCGACGGATCACCACCTTCGGCCGCTGGAATCGAAGGGGAAGAAGAGAGGAGAGGTCGCCTGCTCCTCCTCCTTCCTCTTGTATTTCACCGGGCAAAAGACGGCGGCGCAGTAGAGAGGCTAAGGGTGAGGAGGCGAGTGGCGTGCGCGGGAGGAGGGACTTGTTCCGTATGAAATTATTATTTATTTATTTTATTATTTTTATTAAAAATAATTTAAAATAATTATTACTTTTTATTATAAATTATATATTTAAAAAAAATCACAAAACTTAATTAATCACACCAAAACGTCCATTCAAACACCTCTTAGGTTCTTGTTTATTTTAATAACATCGTATTTTTAAAAAAGGGAAGAAAAAAACTAAAACCGTTCCGAACACTTCAATTCCTACCTCCCGCGTACCCCGCGCGCGCGCGCGTTCTCTCACATTCTCTCTTCCGATACGCACAAATGCCAACCCTAATCATCTCCTTCCCTCCCCCACATTTGGTTCTTCCTCCCTATCTATCGCTTTCGCCGATCTAGACCCACAGGTTTTGTTGGGATTCGGTTGCTTCCGTTCCTCCGTTTTGTGTCCATCAGATCCAGTCTGTACCTTGTGAGATTTTCAAGGTGGGGATTTGGGACCTTTGGTGATTAGGGTTCTGGATGGTTTTGGTGGAAGATAGTGAGTTCCGTTCCCCTTTTTTTTTGTTTCTCCTTCCAGAGGTGATTTTGATTAAAAAAAAAGGTGGATTCTTTTTGTGCTGAGGGGATGATGGTTGTGTTGTTTGTCGTTTGATGGGAGGAAAAAGATTGGGATTTGGGTTTTTGGTTTGGCATTGAGAGAATCATGGGTTTAGATGATAAGGAATTCAATAGGTGCGAGACTTTGCTCTTGCATGAGGTAGATGGTGTTGATGTGAGCAATGAGGAGGAGGAGGAGGAAGCCAAGGCTCTGCTGCCATCAGCTAGAATACGAGCTGATGAAGTGGATGCTGTAAAGCAGAAAAATTCTACGACGAGAAAAGTGCAATGGAACGATGACAAGGGTAACAGACTTGTAGAAGTCCTGGAGTTTGAACCCAGGTACTTTTTCTGAATTCAGATGGCACGAATTGCGTTCTATTCCTCTTGTATTATTTCGATGTTGAAGTTTTGTTATGGATTTTTCTTTCCATGTGAGGACGTTGAAAAGTTTGGTTTTTTTTCCATCTCAATTATGTAATGACAATGTAAATCTAAATCTTGCGCATTATTACATTTATTGCTTGATTGTAGGGTATAAATTGATGTATTACATAAAATCTTATTGTTCTCCATAGATGTCTCTTGCAATCAATGGGGCATTAGTGAAGGCATATATAAGTATGCACACTTGATGAAGCATTGCATGAGGCCTATGACTTTCTGATGCCCATAAAAAACATACCTTGGAAAAAGTTTTAAATAGAAAATTTCCCTTATTCCCATTGTATGTCTTATCCTCCTTAACGATTCATCCTGTTTTCCACCAAGTAATTGCAATGAACCTAGTTGCAACAAAGGTCCCATTCCATTCCTTGTTTACGTATAATTGTCACATTATCCTGAATTCATTCTACTTATTTTTAAAAAGGAACACCAGTTTTATTTTTTATTTTATTTTCTTGTGCTGTGCATTACTATTTCCTAGGTGATATCCTTTTAAGATTAGTAGTTTTTTATTAGCAATAGAGAGATTCCACTTGGTTAGAGTTCAATGGGTTTAAAGACAGTCAGATCCTAGTGAACATTTTACGTGTGGATGTGCCTTACTATTAATACCAATTATTTGAATCATTTGATGGCTTTCCTTGAACCAAATGGCATTCATTATTCCATTTTGTAGCTTTCTATTTTTATTACACGTGAAAGTTCATTTTGTTCTTTGATCAACCTAACATTGTTATGGTATGGATTGTTGTTGTTTGCGATAATTCGTGTAAATGAACTCTAGCCTCTGGTGGGTATGGAATCCAATGAAGTTTATGATGTCTGGCTTGTCCAATGTTCAATCCTTAGAGACTTCGTCTGGGTTTCCTCAAATGTCATAAGGTGTTCAAAACAATCTCTTGTCTTCTGAATGGACTTTTAAGCTCTAGCCATATTCCATCTTACCAAACTCAGTAATACGTACTGCATTGTCTAGATGCACATCGTATTATCATACTGTTCATGTGTGTGAAAAGGACTCAAAATGCTCGATTCTTACTTTGTTTTGGTTGTTTTGCAGTGAGGAAAGTGATTCTGATGAAGAGGATTTCTTTGATTTATGCATATGCTGTGTAATGTAGACATGGTATATTCATATATTGGTAGTCCCATTCTTCTCTCCTCCTTACATGGAACGCCTGCAAATCTGTGAGTACAGTGTATCTGTCTCTCTATCTCTGTCAGTCGCTGTTAATCATGCTGCTAAGGCTGGGAGTAAAACTTGCTGTTGCCATGCGGAAGGAAATCAGACAGAGGCAGTCTAACACAACCGAGTGCAAAGATTGATCAGCGTGATTTGCATTTCCTGGTTATTGCTGGAGTGTTTGGCAGCACGGTGGTGATCAGAGGCAACCAGAAACTGTAGTCGCCATGAATTGTTGGGGAAGTCCCACGCATCAATTTTGTTGTACAGAAGAATAACAGCAGAATAATTTTGTTCACAGGTGTCTTCCTCCCTTACCATGATTGACACGCACGCTTTGTTAGCCGAAGCCATGGTCAAAGTTGATGAATGACTGTTGTTGAACAGAAAAATCTCAAATATTGATGTAAAACAGCCCAGAAAATGCAATATTGATGTCAAAGTTAATTGCAATGCTTGTTCTGGTAATTAAGATTACAGGATGTTTGATATACCTGGACTCATTACACTAATCCAACCACTTTTAAAAATCATCAAACCCTAAAGTCCAAAATTAAATTTTGTGTCCCCAAGCTGTCGGCCACATCTGCTAACTCCAACTCTGTTGTGGCATCTTGATTTTCTCTGCCTTTACCGGAGGTGGTTGCTCATGCTTTTAGAATCCCCAAAATTTGGTGTTAGCTTTTTTTTTTCCTTTATGAAGGGTAAATATGGTGTTGGCAGTTGTGACACTGCATTTAATATTTGTATTCAATATATTAGATTTCATGCTAAATAATCATGTGGTTAGATTTTATACAATATGACAGCACTTAAGATAAAGCATGGATTGATTGATGCAGCAAATTTTATGATGATGCAGATTTTGAGGGTTGTGTCTTGATTTTACTCAGGTTGTATTTGGCAAGAAGATTTTGTAAGATTTTTACTCTACGAAATTAATAACATGCAATGTTTTTATCAAATATGATATATAAATAGTAATTACAGTAATTCTTTTTAGTATAATACTTAAATATGAAATGACAGAAATAATCTTATCTTAGATAATTTTTATCGATTTTGTTTTTATAATATTAATTGTTTGATAAAAATTAAGAAAAATAAAATTAAAAATCACATTGTATAATAAGAAACTTAAACTGTAACTCTACCTAATCTCATCTGTTTTCCAAATATCTTTGCTGGAGGTGGTAGCTCGAACTTTTAGAAGCCCTAAAGTATAGTGTTGGCAGTTGCGCTGCATTTAAAATATAAGGTCTTTGCGTTACTGGAGGACGGATTAATTGCAGGTTGTTGATGCCACTTGAATACTTCTGGTGGTTTTTTTTTTTGGAAAATTATTTTTTTGAGATATTACAGTTGTGTTGTGCTGTTGGGTGTTTCGAACTCAATAAATGTGCATAAACACCTTGATAGTTGCTTGCAGCTTTAGAGGGTAAACTTTAAAGGTGTATTTATGGTAGAGGTAGAATTATGTTATAAAATATTTATATTTTTTAAGAAATTATATAATTTATGATGTAAATATTTTAATATAAAATATTAAAATTATTTAATAAATATTATTATACATCGTTGTATTGTATAATAAAAAATTAAAATACGTAGTGAAAAATACTTAACCAAATAAGACCTAAATGTGCATAAACTGCTCCCTCCCAAGGACATAAATGTTGAGAACTCCAACCTTTTCTAGGGTCTAGAAGCTTAAATATGTTTTTATAGTTTTATTTAGAACGACTTTTATTTAAATTAAAAATTACTTCTAATAATATAACGATGATGTTAGAGATTCTCAACGTATAATTTTTATATTTTATTATCAAGAAATCTAATTACATTAATATTAAAAATATAATTTTAATATTAAAATCACTGAGACAACGTAACGTAACGATGATGCATCATTTTAATATTATTTTATTATCTAATAAAAATCACTGACATGAAATTTTTTTATTTCATTTGATAAAAAAAAAATAAAGAAACTATTTTTTTTCAACTCAAGTAAAAAAGTTCCTGCCAAACTCAGTCCACGTCTTTCAGAAATCAGCAACCACGCAGAGAAAATAAATGAACACGTTTCGAATCGTAGAAACATACATGTGTATATCGTCATTACAAAAAAACAAGTATGTTTAACCCGTATGTATCTATCTTATACTCTGAAGTAAACACGTACCTATTAATCAAGCTTCACTTCAGGAGTCTATTTATTTTGGGGTGCAACATGTGTAGCTAGATGCCCAACGCACATCAGCGCTCTTCCTTCCTTTGGCGGCGTTTGAAGTGGAAGGTCAGGGAGCATGGCCACAAACCCAGGGCTTCTGACGGAGTGGCCATGGAAGAAGCTGGGGAACTACAAGGTATTCATTCATTCATTCAATCAATCAATCAATCAATCTTATCCCCCCCCTGTTTGTTGTTCTCATGGACGTCGGTGTCATTCATTCTTGACCTTGGTCTGTTCTTTCTTTCGTGGAGAGAAGTATGGGTTGCTGGCGCCATTGTTTGCGCACAGTGTGGCCGCCGGCATGCGGCGGAAGGAGGAAGGAGAAGCCGTGGACATCTTCAAGCTCTGCATCATACCCATGCAGTTGTTGAGGGTGGTTCATGCCCAGCTCTGGATTAGCCTGGCTCGCTTCCAGACTGCCAGGAGCAAGCACAGGATCGTCGGCAAGAGCCTGGAGTTCGAGCAGGTCGACAGAGAGAGGAACTGGTACGAAATGTCTCTGCCCTTGTATGCATCGTTCACTTCTCCTTACTCTCATCGAAAGTATTCCTATTTTCATTTTCATTCTCCTTACTCTCATCGAAAGTATTCCTATTTTCATTTTCATTCTCCTTACTCTCATCGTTCACTTCGCTCTCGAAGTGGGAAAGCGAGGTTAGTGAACATTGTTTCTACTTTACTGATACTTGATAACAATCTGGTTGGTTGGTTGGTTGGTCTTCTACTTCAATTTCTCCTCTTTAATGGTGGTTTCTGCATTCACACGATTCGAATTTAATGACAACAGCATGATCATCGTTAAAACAAACACATTGATCATTAATGGTGGAAATTTGCAGGGACGACCAGATCATCCTCTCTTCTCTGATCATCTATTCAGTGACCCACTTAATCCCCACGGCGAATCAGATGCCATGGTGGGATACGAAGGGTGTTCTGTTCACCATTCTCCTTCACATCGGTCCCGTGGAGTTTCTTTACTACTGGCTCCACAGAGCTCTGCATCACCACTTCCTCTACTCACGCTATCACTCCCACCACCATGCCTCCATCGTCACTGAGCCCATTACAGGTATGAGATCATCACCATTGGGTTTCTTTACCTCCAATAAAGGTGCTTTTCTTTTGTTTGGGATTCAAACCCTCGAAGGCCGTAATTGTCGACTGTTGAGTTAGTTGGGCTTTGTTTGTGTCAGCAATAGGTTTTAAAGATGTAGCATTTACTTTTCACCTACCAGGACACTGGAAGAACACAGCCACAAGCTCCATATATGCCACTCCTCTACTTTTCTTTTCCCTTTTTGGTGAACAATCCTATTGAATTGCTTATTAGATTCAAGCATGAGTGGGCTTGCCTTGCCTTTCCCAACAATCCATCATAATTTATATTGAAAGTAGTTTTATATATCAACAAAATTTAGTTAAGTAGTTAAAAAGATTTTTATTATGTTATAAGTTTAATCTTCATCAATAAAACATACGATGTGTGTC
The DNA here is from genome assembly GCA_024699675.1 of Amphibolis antarctica. Taxonomy (NCBI): domain Eukaryota; kingdom Viridiplantae; phylum Streptophyta; class Magnoliopsida; order Alismatales; family Cymodoceaceae; genus Amphibolis; species Amphibolis antarctica. The sequence continues at coordinate 36,032 of JAMKPZ010000813.1, forward strand.
TATTCCAACACTCCCCCACATGCACTTGTTTTTTTACTTTTTGTTGAGAGGTGGAGCTTACAACCTGGTGTTCTAATACCATGTTAAAATTTCTATCTCAAAATCAATTGATAATGAGCTGAGTTTTGTTGATATATGAATTTACTTTCAACATAATATCAAAACACCAGATCGTAAGTCACACTTCTCACCAAAAAGTAAAAACATGTGCATAACGAGGGAGTGTTAGATGATTGTTTCACATCAGATATTTTACCGATGAAGATTGGCTTATAATATAATGAAAATCTTTTCAACTACTCAGTTTGTTAAAATATAAAATCTTTCTACTAGAAGTTCTTTTATATGTTAAGAACAAGTTATCCCTACTTGTGGTATATTTTTATTTTTTTTATACATACAAATGTCTACAAGTAAATGTATATGAAATGACTCAATACTACGTTAAAAGCTACTTATGTTTATACACCATGCAAGCATGGTTTCATGCTCGATCAACAAAGAATGATATCTCATTTTTATTGTTGGAATATATAGTGAAAGAAATGCAGTGAACCTACCCTAGACTTTAGAACACTTGTAATTCATTTCCTATTGGTTAATTAATTTAAGAAAGATGAATCTCATTATGGTATCAAAGTTATTTTACGTATGTCACACGTAAAACCCTTGTAAGATAAATAAATCTATAGGAGGTTCTCAAGCACAAGGTGAGTTAGAATATATAGTCTTACGTTGAAAGAAATACTGTGAACTTCGGAACTTGGAGTTTAGAATACTTGTACGTTCTTCTTCACTAATTAATTGATTTAAGAGGTGAATCTTGTTATTTGTTCTTTTCTTTGCAGCCGTCATCCATCCATTTGCAGAAGAAGTGTCATACTTTGTGCTCTTTGCCATACCACTGCTGACAATATTATTCAACGGCATGGGCTCCGGTGCAGCCGTATTTGGTTATTTGTTCTACATCGATTTCATGAATTATTTGGGGCACTGCAACTTTGAGATCGTACCCAAGTGGATGTTCAGCATCTTCCCCCCACTCAAATACCTCATGTATACACCCTCGTAAGTAGTACTGAAACCTTCATTTGATTACAAAATCATGGCAAGTCTCATTGGTGCTACAGCACGAGGTGAAAGCTCACCTTCTTCTTTCAGGTTCCATTCACTTCACCACACACAATTCCGGACAAACTACTCACTCTTCATGCCATTTTACGATTACATATATGGTACCCTTGACAAGTCCACAGATGATCTGTATGAGCACACCGTCAGAGGAGAGGAGGAGGCGCCTCATGTTGTGCATCTCACCCATCCAACCACATTGCTGTCCATCTACCATCTACGTTTGGGATTCGCATCTCTGGCATCTAGACCGTATGGTTCGACGATGCCATATGCAAGGCTGATGTGGCCAATGACATGTTGCTCTCTCCTGCTCACCTGGACATGTGGGTCTGCTTTCACCATTGAACGGAACAGTTTGGGTAAGCTTGTGCTGCAGACTTGGGCAGTGCCTAGATATGGTTTTCAGGTGATCATCCTGCATACCCTTCATCATCATCAACAGCTTATTAATTGTTGAACTTTTATTTCACGGACCCTTTCTCTGTTTGTCATGAGATAAATATATATATATATATATATAACGTGATGTTTGCAGTATTTGCTGTCCTGGGAGAGACGTATGGTAAATGATTTGATTGAGAGGGCCATACTAGATGCTGAACAAAATGGGGCAAAAGTGATAAGCTTAGGACTTCTTAATCAGGTTCTGAATGACAACTGAAAGGAAATTTTTCAATGGAAACCAATGATATTGGTTAATTAGATGATCTGATTCTATGGTTTCTCCTGAATTGCACATGTAATATATGACAAGATGAAAATTTGACTGATTTCAGGGTGAGGAGCTGAACAACAATGGTGAGCTTTACCTTCAGAAGCACCCAAGGCTGAAAATAAGAATAGTTAATGGAAGTAGCTTGGCAGTTGCAGCAGTACTCAACAACATTCCACGGGGAACAAAGCAAGTCGTACTTAGAGGAAAGATATCCAAGGTGGCTTTGCTTGTAGCCAAGGCTTTATGTAAGGAGGAGGTGCAGGTAACCTCTCTTCTACAGTTGTAATTTTCCATGAACACTAACATCTGACAAATATATATCAAACCAGATAATCATAATTACTTGATGGCACAGATCATAACCATTCGTCGAACAGATTTTGAAGCACTGAAACTGCAATTGCCAGCAAGTATCATCAATAATTTAGTTCTTTCCGACAACCACTCAACAACAAAGGTACGTAACACAACCCTTCTCTGTTTGGATTGGGATATGATCATCTAAAAAACCCACCTTGAGGAGGATTCGTTGATCAACATACTTGTGGTGCACACCAACCAGATTTGGCTGGTGGACGAGGCACTGACTGAGGAAGAACAAAAGAAGGCTGGCAGAGGCACAATATTCATACCCTTCTCCCAGTTCCCACCCAAAACACACCGCAGGGAATGCTTCTACCACAGCACGCCAGCCATGGTGATACCAAGGTCGTTTGAGAACATGCATTCCTGTGAGGTATATAGGATTGGTGAACCTCATGACCACACTGCTTGTAATTGAAGGTAATGTATTCGATCGTACATATTGGAGCTTACAAAACACATGTTATGCGATTTGGTTGTAGAATTGGCTACCGAGGAGGGTGATGAGCGCGTGGCGGGTGGCTGGCATTGTTCACGCCATGGAAGGATGGACTGCTCATGAGGTTGGCGATGTAGTGCTCAACCCTGATAAAGCATGGCATGCTGCCCTCAGCCATGGCTTCCAGCCTGTGACAGCCCTAGCCCACATGGATTAACCAAAGCTTGGCCTCCTCAGTAACTTGATCACTTCATCTTTGGGGTTGTCTGCTACTTGTCTGTCCCATAGTTCATCACTTCAGAACTGTTTTGAATCATGCAACTTTAGCTCCGAGCACACTTTCATTACATTCAATAATCACTGCCTATCTATTTTCATTCTGTGTGTGTGTTAGTTAACGATCACAGACCACCTATATTGAGAATTTGAACCCTTAATATCTCCATGAATAGCAGTTAATTCAGGGAGCCAATTTAGTAAAGGTATGGTAAGGAACGATTGCTATAAAATTTGTATTTTGTATGCATTTTAATTGATGCATTAGATCGGAGTACACTTTCATTATTCAATAATTGATGGTTTTCTGTTTTCATATATATGTATATCCAAAGAAAATAGAGATAGCTCGAATAGATTTTGTACCTGTGCTTACGAAATTCATAAAACTTAAATTAAAATAAATTTAATTTTTATTATCACTTATTTATATTAATAGAATTAAATTAAATTTATTTTCATTGATATTATTTATTTTTCAGTTTAAAATAAAAATAAAATTCAGACTTATAAAATTTGAATCGTTCGAAATTCAACAATCTCGAACTTTTTCACCCATTTTCATCCAATTTTTAATTTATAAATAATTTTGTGTTGAATTCACGACCTTATCTTTTATTTTACAGATAAAATAAGATGTATAAAGAAAAAAAAAAGGCTTAATGATCTCATTCAAGTTTTTTTAAAAAAAAAAATCTTAAACGTACGGCACAGATTAATTTATGGTTTGCATGCATGCGGCGGAGATGATCCGTCTCATCGAAGTGCATAAGCGCGCAGCTCATCGAGGTCTAACATCAACGTCGGCCATCTCTCGTCCGCCGTCGGCGGCGACCGTCGAGTCGTACAAGGTCTCTGCTCGATACTGGTAGGCCTTGCTGAAGACGAGGAAGAGCAAGAAGTTGAGCACGTTCAAGGCCAGCAAGAGCAAGTAGTAGTAGTCCACATGGGAGGCGTTGAGGTTGTTTGTTATCCACCCCTGCCGCCTCCCATGGTCGGAGGTGACGTCCTCCGTCGTCGAGAGGAGGAAGCTACTGAGGAAGTTGCCGATGCCAAGGGTGGTCATGGAGAAGGACGTGCCCAGGCTCTTCATGGTCTCGGGGGCCTGGTCGTAGAAGAACTCGATCTTCCCAACCTCAAGGAAAGCGTCGGCGACGCCGTTCAAGGCGAACTGCGGTAGGAGAATGAAGATGGAGAGGGGGACCTGGGCGCCGCTTTGGACGACGTGGTGTCGTCTGGCGGCGGAGAGCCTGTATCGCTCCGTGAAGGACGCGATGACCATGATCACGATCTGGATGGCGCAGCCGACACCGATGCGCTGGAGGAGGGTGATCCCCCGGGGGTTGCCGGTCCATCGCCTCATGAAGGAAACGAAGTACCGATCGTACAGGACGACGGAGACGAGCATGGAGAATGTGACGAATCCGATCAGGCTGGCCGGAGGAATCTTGAAGCCGGAGCCCACGGCGCGGTCGAGGGTGGTTCCCTGCTTCACGAACATGGTGTTGATCTGTCCGTACATTGTGCTGGGCACGAAGGTGAGGACCAGGATGGGGATCATTCGAAGAATCTGCTTCGTCTCCTCCACCTCCGTCACCGGGCACAGCATCCACGGAGAGGTCGCGCCGGTCTTCACTGCTGCTTTGTTTAGAAATCTGTGTATGTAAGAAGATCTTAAACCCTAAAACTTAAATCTTAAATTGTAAATCTTAAATATAATCAACTGTATGCTCCCGAGCCTAAACTGCTCAGAAACATAAAACACACCACCACCGGACCTCAGCGAAGTTGAAGTGGATTCGATTCTGAACTTGTGCTTCTTGGCATAGTGCAAGTCGGCGTCCAGCTCGTGCAATTCCTTGGAATCCTCCGGCACCGGGACCCTCCACTTCCTCCCGGCGGCGACGATGACCCTGGCCATCTTGGTGAAGGGGCTGCCCGCCGGCTTCTTGTGGCGGTAGAATCTGGTGCCGGCGAGGAACACGGCGATGGACACGGCGAGGCCAAGCGTCGGCAGGGCGTATCCGACCGTCCAACCCACGTTGTCTTGTATGTAGACGAGGACGGTGTTGGCGAAGAAGGAGCCGAGGAAGATGCTGAACATCCACCAGTTGAAGAAGGAGAGCTTGTGGTTCCTTTCCCTGGTGTCGAAGTCGTCGAATTGGTCGGCGCCAATGGTGGAGATGTTGGGCTTGGTGCCGCCGGTTCCCACGGCGAGGACATAGAGCGCGAAGAAGAAGACGCCGAGCTGGAGGGTGGAGGCTTTCTTCTGGCAGTCCGGGTCGGCTGGGCCGTCGCAGGACGGTGGCTTCAAGGACGGGAGCGACACCGCTAGGGTTAGCAACACCATGCCCTGATTAATGAATAAGAGAGGATCGAAGGAGAATTGTAAATTGGCACTCACACATTCACAGGTGACTTTCAAAGCATACAAATCAGTAGAGCCTGCGTACCCACCGAAAGGTAGATGGCGGAAGCGACGACGAAAGTCCAGTACCGGCCCACATATGCGTCGGCGACGTAGGCTCCGATGACCGGCGTCAACCACACGGTGCCGACCCAGTTGGTCACGTTGTTGGCAGAGCTCACCGTGCCCTGCCTGAGCTTCCTGGTGAGGTAGAGGACCAGGTTGGATGAGATGCCGTAGTAAGCCATCCTCTCAAACACCTCGTACCCTGCAAATTTTTGAGTCCACGGCACCCACCGAGGTGATCGGAAATGGAGAAGAACATGGAGACATATCTAGCTAGCTTCCGCAAAGCCTTCAATTTACCAACAATGAAGTAGCAAGCCCTCCATCCACCCGTCTTGGATCTGAGTACAGCGTTCCCCTTCAGGTCCACGGAACCATCCCTTGTGAGTACTCCACCACCTCCTCCGCTGCTCTCTACAGCCTCTTCTGAGACTTGTCCCGCCATTGTTGTTCTGCTTAGCTTGCTTCCACAACTCCACCACCTCCAGTGAAGATGCAGTGTCTTTCTTTGTTTATATCGAAAGCAGAAACCAGGAGATCAAGCAGAACACGCAAAATTTCTGCATCCTTCGCCAACTTCGGGTATAATTAATTGACCCACATGGCCACATGCACCCTTTTCCTTAATCTCGATTATCGTAGTGTGTGCTTTTTTTTAAAAAAGTGATAGGTGGTTGTTGTCTATGATATATAATAAAAAATAAAAATATAAAGTAAAAAATACTTAAACAAATAAGCCCTATTCTCATTTCAATTTAAAATTTTCTCCACTTGAAAGTCTCGTATGATTAAAAAAATTGACCTAGCTAATTGCCAACTTCTGATGCAAAAGAGGTAAGTGTTTTTGTGTTTTATATATATATATATGGTAAAAGTGTTCTGCAGGTGTTTGTGATTAATAATTTACGTGACTTAAAAGTTATATGGTATATATATATATTTATAATTTACGTGACTTAAAAGTTATTCTTTTTTAGAGATGAAATTTAAAAATTTTCTCTCTTCACCTAAAAAAACCTGTATACACTCTCTCCAACTTCAAAACTTTACTATATTTTGAATCATTGTATTAATTAATTTATAAATTTTAATTAATTATTTATTAATTACGAATACGAGTGATTAAAACTTTTTGAGTTAGGGGATTAATATATGCGATAATTTATTGTTTTAATATATTGGAGTAAGTGATTAATAAATTATTTAAATTAATGACTTAAATTTTTGATGAAGTGATAAAATATTTGTGTGATTTTGTATTTTATATTTTATATTTTCAATTAATTGATTTAATTATTAAATCTATCTTCAATTTAATTGTGAAATATTCTTATAATTTGTAAAATTATTAATGAAAATATTAGGGTGGATTTGATTTTTAATTAATTCATTTTGAATTAAAAAATATTTTGATTAAATAATTAAAAACACTTAACCTGAATCAAACATTTGAGTGTTAAATATTATAGCATTAAATTAAATAATATTTCCAATTATGTTCAAGTAATAATTAAATAGATAATTAGCAAATATTATTACGACTTTTAAATTACCATCAAATCATGATTAAACATTAATTAAGCATTCATCATCAATACATAATAGTCAACAATCTCATGATGATCACAAAATTAATTTGATGTTGTAATTATCTATTGTTTTCATTTTCAATTTTTAAATTTCAATTAATTTGATGTTGTATTTTACTTTTTCACATTCTTAAAACACTTAAAATTAAGTATTTTAAGTGTAATTATCTTTTTTTTTATTTTTCAATTTTCAACTATATCTCCCCATTTTTGTCATTATTCAACAAAGTATCAGGGTTAGAGAATAATTGTAAGCATTCAAAGAGATAAAATTAATAAATCCAACTTTAACTGAAAAGATAAATAAGATAAAAACTTATAAAACATAACTGAGCAGTTAAGAAAAGTTGTTTGTAACAAGTTGTCAGTCTAATATTTTTTCCTCTAATAAATTTTGCAACGTCGATCTAATATTTTCCCTCCAATAAATGTTACAACGTCGGTCTAACATTTTTCCCCTCAATAAATGTTACAACATTGTTCTAACATTTTTCACCTAATAAATGTTGCAACGTTGGTATAACATTTTTCTCTCAATAAATATTGATCAATGCACTTAATAAATTAACTTCAAATAATATGAAAGTACACTTGTAAGTCGTCGGTAGATACAACACTAAGTGGCGTCGTTCCATGTTCCATTCGATAATTGAGAAAAAGGAATCGAGGGGAAAACCTTTGGGAAGAGGAATCGTAGGTAATTAATTACATTTTTTTGATGTTTTATTCACGATTAATAAAAGAACTGCTTTTACGTGGGTGGAATTAGTGTAAGATTTTTTTTACACACTTTCTCTATTTTTACTGTCACTCTCTTTATACCGTCTAATTTTAATCCAACAAACACCTACAAAAGTAACTTTTATAGGTACTCACAAAGTTATTTTTCCTTATATATATATATACACACACTCTTCAAATAGGAATAAATTTTCTTAAAGATCCTAGCTTTCGCGCTTTGGTGAGTCGTTCGAGATTCTTTCGATGACCTATGCTGTATTGAAGGGATATGTATATGATGCGATCGATTGCGTAAGGCTCGCGGTAACAACCGAGCCGGGGAAAGTATAAAGAAAAGACAGACAGTTCTTTTCTATTATATTAGTATCTATTATATTAGTATTCGTTTATTAGTATTCATTTATTAGTATTCATTTATTAGTATTCGTTTTAGTATTTTAGTATTAGTTAGTGATCCCACGAGTCCTTGATGCACTGTTGGCACTAATCCTACATTTTGTCTCTGTGGACCGAGGATAAAGAGGGCTCAGTGACCATGAGAGAAGCAAAGGAGTCAATCTATTTCAAATATACAACATGGATTCTGGCAATGCAATGCAATGTAATATATATATATATATATATATATATATATGCTCGTTTGATACCAAGTACAGAATAATTTGGAAAATTAGAATCAATCTATGTTAGTTGACCATTTTATTTTTTTACTCTCAATTTTTAAGAGTGAAAAAAGTAATTTTTAAGAAAATAATTTTGATATAAAACGAGAGAGGAGAGTAATTTTGATAATAAAAGAAGTAGATTGAAAAATATATATGTGAGATTACTTATGAAAATTGAAAGTGAAAAAAAAAAACCTGAAATCTTGATTCTTTTCGTTATAAATATAGAATAACTGTTTCTATACTAAATATTAAGTTAAAAATGAAGACCAATAATATACAAGAAAAATTTACATTTTAAAATTTTACATCAACCTTAAATCCTGATCGCTTTCACCGTCGTGTCTTTTTCTTTGTGCTTGACCTGGAGATGCGTGTGGACGAGGGTTTGGTTACGTATGGTTTTCCTTTTTGATGTCATGACTGCAGTGAGTGATGGATTGACCACCACCAACCGCTTGCTGTGTACTTGCATTTTAATGTGTAGTTAGTGTGTATATATATTATTAGATTGTATGATCTCACCGTAAAAAATATAATAAATTAATATTTTATTTGAAAATAAGATTTGTATAATTTTTATTACATGAAATATATATTTTAATAAATAATATAACGAAAGTAATAAAAAATTCACTGTAATTGTTAGAAAGGAAAATAAATAAAAAGGATTTTCTTACTTTGAGAATTCTATCGATCTAAAAAAACGTTAACTCTAAGTTTACCTAATTTATTAGTTTTGTCTGACAAAACCTAAGATTCTTGTAATACTTGTGAATTTTTTTTTCATTAATCAATTAATTTTAATAGAATAAATTTTTATATGATATCAAAGTTAATTCATATACAAACGCAAAGTTATATTGCATAAAATGGTCTTACATTAAAAATAATGTGATGAAACGACTCTTATAACACTTCAACTTTTTCCTACTAAGATTTTAATAGCGTAAATCTCACACACATACTCTCTTGGGTTCTATTTGTTTATAAGCTTTTCACTGTATATCTTCATTTCTGTAAATACATCATAATAGTATGTGTTAACACTTATTAAATAACTTTAATATTTACGTATGTATGTATTTTCCTCACTTACCTCACTCAATTCTAGATAAACAAAAGATGAGTGATGTATGCATGAATTTTCCTCGAGAATTGAGGTGGCGATGGACAAAGAAAGACAGCTTCTTTTCTCGTAATTCCAGTTGGACCCCTTGAGAGGTCCTTCCGCGTCAAGCTTGGTGAGTACAAGAAGTCTGATGTTACGCAACCTGCAATGCAATATATTCTGGTCAAAAGGCAGAGGAGAAGAGATATATGGAGCAAGAAGTTGGGGGAGAAGTAGATCTCACGTTGCGGCGGCCGACACAGATCAATTATTTATGGGTCCGGCTACAGCGAGGTTGGAAAATGCAGGAAAGAGATTGATCGACTTTAAGTCAACGTGAGTTCAAAATAATGATGCAAGCATCCCTACCTTTTCTTTCTTTTTTTCTTTGTTTAAGGTAGCCCAGGGATCTGATCTTCTTCTTCGACCCTTTTTCAAAATGTGCGCGTGCGCACATATATATATATATATATATACATGAAAAATAATATTCTAGTAATATTATTAAAATATCATTGTTAATGATAAGTATTAAATCAAAATTTTCTCTACATTATTAAAATTTTCTCTTTGAACTACTGAAATTTCTTCCAAACACTATCAAAACTTACTTTATACTATTAGAATTTCCTCTCTAAATCACAGGAACTTTATTCATTTGTACCATTGAAATTTTCTTCAAATATTACCAAAATTTCTTCCAGTGAACCTATACTACTAGAAAAGTTTTCTACCGACGCTACCAGAAAATTGACTCCTTATGTATATATATATATATTGGTAGCATACTAAGACCTCCCCTGCCCACCATTTCCGCCGTTCATGTTGGAAAAATGGGTGGAGTTGTTGGAATTAATCAACGTGTAGTGTCTAGAGAGGAACATACCAAGGGATCCTTTGAAAATGAGTTACGGAAGTTTCAATTTCAACAAAGAATTCTAATTTTATGGCTTCAAATTAAAGTTGTGCAGCTCTAAATGTGCGTTTACAAGCAAATTTTTTTAGTTTTAGAAGTTAAAAAAAATTAAAATTGAAGTTAATTTTATGAACAGAGTTAAAACCACATAGTAATTTAGGTTATACAAATTTATGAGTTGAAATCTGTGTGATAATAATGCTGTTAAAAGTGATTTGAGAGATGAAAAAAGTTGATTATAAATGCACCCTAATTCAAGGATAACTCTAATTTGAAACTACACAAATAAAACTTTTTGTTGGAATTAGAACTGCTAAGCTCATTTCCAAACAATAAGGACAAAGAAAGTCACTTTAGCTCGTCAATTACTTGTTGCTCTTTCTTTCTCTCTTGTAACACACTCCAAAAGTCAATCATACACGCATGATATATATGTTTTCTTCTGGAAGTTGAATTTTCCTGTATGAAAACCGTAGTACAAATTCAACAGGATTGTAAATGAAATTGAGGCTTTGTTTGGCAAATTAAATCAATAGATTAAGTGGATTTGAAATTCACGTATTTTTAAGTTGATACAATTTCTGCAATAAGAAAATCTATTTCCATTTCCCTCTCTAATAAGTACAGTAGAAACATCTACTTTCAATATTATATTATTTGTTAAAATATATACTTTATACAATAAAAGCTTTTACAAATTTCATTATCAAAAAAAACATCAACCGATCATGGCCCACATTTTGGTTTTTTATCATTAATTACTACCTCGAGCAATAAAGTTAGACTAATTAAGTTATGGTCTTTGTATAGTAAACAAATGAACACTCTTCGTAAAAAGGTCATGTAAAGTGATTCTTTTCTAGGAGATACAAAGAAAAGAGGAGAAGAAGTAGATGTTTCAGTGGATTGTGCTAATGCATAAAGTAATTCTTTTCTAGGAGATGCAAAGAAAAGAGAAGAAATAAAGGTTTCAGTGGGTCGTATTGTGTCGACACGATCCGAAATTTTCATGACCCGGACACTATTTGTCTCAAGCCGTGCCATGCCTTGCACGAATATTTTCGGCCCAAGCATGGCCCATTTGGATCATGTCGGTCAACTGTATCATTGACTGTGCTAAACTGTGTTGGGTCGTGTCGAATCATGTCAACCTAGTTTATTTTTTTATTTTATTTAATAATTAAAAAATATAATATTAATATTATAGATTTATATGATTATAATAAGTTTAATATTTAAAATAGATTATCTAATATGCTCCTCTGTCCCCTTCTTGCTTCCCCTCCTTTGTCCCCTTTCCCGCTTCTCCTTTTCCCCTCCTCGACTCCTCCACGATTACAAGGTTGGGGTTTTGCCCCCCTTCCCAAGTTTCCCTTTACCATCTGTGGACTTCGTTGGTCTACCCACCTTTCTTGACCTTTACCATAAATTTTTTTTCATCATTTGCCACCTTTTGACTCATGAAAATTCCTGCATTTAATATAAATTTCATCACAATACACTTTCTTGACCTCGTATGTCTTACCCAATCTCTCTTAATCATTGTTAAATTCGTGGTTACAAGGAATATTTAAAATTATATTTAAAATATTAAAATATAAAAAAATTTATAATTTTTTAAAATTAATTTTCTAGAATTTTCATAACATGTACAAACAGTCATAAAATTTTTTCATTTACTAATTTTACTTTTTTAAAAAAAAAATTCTATTTCTTAGATTTTTAATGCGCTCAAATGGACCTCTAGACTAATTTTTGAGTGAATTAAGAAAATTCTATATATGTGCAAAGAAAGTGCAATTTCTATATAATAAATAAGGCTATAAGGTTTACTAAGTCAAAAGTTTAGGTAAGTGTTCTGAATATAAATAGAAAAGGTGTTAAGTATCTCACACGTTTAAATTACTCAATCTCTTTGTGAACCGTTACAAGCTAGCTCTGCTCGTTTGTGTGGGTATTTAAGATGCATTAATCATTATATATTTATATTTTTTATTATATATCATAATATTCTACATTATCATTTATTAAATAATTTAACATTTTATACTAAAAAATTATATTAAAATACTTCGTAAATCATATAATTTTTTTAAAAATATAAATTTATTTAATTTAATTTTACCTCCTCAATAAACACACTCTCGGTGTGACAGATGACGGAGCAACGGAAGGAGAAAGGTGGAAGAAAAAGGACGTGGGCCGAATGGGAAAAATGATTGGGTCGGAAAAGGCTTACAAAAACAGTCAGGCCTGAAGAGTCACTGGGCCTGGAAAAGTTGGGCTGCTTATTTGATTAAGGCTTTATTTGTTTAAAAAGTTATTACTGTGTGTTTGTATTTTTTGCTATATATATCAGACGTATATAGTAATATATATCAAATAATTTTAATTTTATATTAAAAGTGTGTTTATTTGAATTCTAGAATATAATTCCTAACTTCTAGAGTGATACTACAGAGTTACCTTGAAAAAGCAGTGTTTGAAATGAGCGACAATTAAGGAATTACATTTGTTCGTTGGGGTATTTTTTAAAAACTTTTTAAAAGTTTCAATTTTATCCTTAAAGTTTATTTTTTTGATAAATGTTACTAACAATATTTTAAAAATCTGTTTTATTAAAAATATTTTTAAAAATAAATAAAAGTATTTGTAAAGTTTTAATTTTATAATGTTATAATGTTAAAAATATTTAATTGCAAGTGAATTACGTCAAGATACAGACTAATCTTACAAGAATTTTCAACAGTTATAATGAAATATTTTTAATTTCAAAAATTATAATATAATAAACCAAATTATACTACTCTTGCACAAATACTCTTAGTTCAATCTTAGAAAATTTTTAATAACTAACATTTTTATAAATAAATTTTCAGATGGTAAAAAAATCAATGTTTACTTACAAAAATAACTAAACAAAGAAGAAAAATCAAGAGGAAAAATGAAAAATCAAAAAATCAAAAAAAATAGAAAACCAAAATCTCAAAAATCACCTACAAAATTAGTATGCATTAAGAGTAGTCATGTCTTTTGAACTTTGAGGAGTGACTACTGTTTCGAGAAGCTATTGGAACTGATACTCTAGAATCCTAGAGTCATCGCATTAATAAAAAAAGATGTATTTATTTGCACAATTTCAAAAATAAACTCAAATCCACACTAAGAGCTAGGAGCAAATGCAAACAAACGTATTCTAAAAATACCATACCAAAATTTTACATAGTAAATCGTGTAATTTCTTAAAAAGTATGAATTCCACTTAACCTCATCTCTTAAATAAACATAGAATAAAGGGGCTAAAGGATTTTTAATAGATTAAATTTATTAAAATATTAATTGATTCAAGAGGCTGGTTTTTAAAAGATTAGTGATTTCGAATAATTAAATGATTTTAAGAGATTTAGTTAAGCAGTTTTAAGTGGTTAAGTGATTTTAAGAGATTAGAGCTAAAAGATTTTAATTAAGGGATTTTGAGTTCGGTGATTTATAAGGAACTGAGATTGGGTGATAAGTTGGGTGATCTCAAGTGATTAATTTAGTGATTTTAAATGATTGATTTAGTAGTTTTAATTGATTAATTTGGTAATTTTAACCGATTAATTTAGTAGTTTAAACTAGAGGTTTCATATGAACCAGGCCAAATCATACCAATACGGTTTGACATGATTGAACAAATCAACATGACATGATTCTATCGACACAAATGGCAAAGAAGGGGGCAAACCAATGAAGCCGTGAAGGTTGATCAATCAGGTAGGGCCGCAAGGGAAGAAGGGGGCACAATCTGTAAGGAAGGGAGGCATGACCATAGTCTAGGATTGATGAAGGGGGCAACTGTAAGGAAGGGAGGTGTGGTCTACATTGATTGGTGGAGGGGACAATTACAAAGGAATGAGAGTACAATCCACATGGATTAGCAGAGGGGGCGAGCCGACGAGGGAAGGAGGGCATGGATCGATGGAGGGGACGATCATTGAAAAAAAGCATTCAAATGGGTTGGCACGATTATACTATATATTATAAATATATAATATTAATATTATATTATTTTTAATTATTAAATATAAAAAAAATTTGGATTAGTACAATTCAACATAGTCAATGACATGATTGATCGACGATTCAAATGGGCCATGCTTGGGTTGAAAATTTTCGTGCAAGACATGACATGACCCAACATGAATGGTGTCTGGATTAGAAAAATTTTAGGTTGTGGAGGCACGACATAGCTTACTGAAATGTCTAGTTTAAACGGATCATTTTAGTAGTTTTAACTAATTAATTTAATGATTTTAACTAAAATTTAAGAATTTATTAAGGATTAAGTTTTAAGATAGGTAAAAAGATGAGAGACGACAATAATGTGAGTGAATAATTACAATTGAGAGAAGAGATACCGTGACCAATGACTTCAACTCAAATTTAAGTCTCAAAATGAGCTATTAATATAACTATTTGTTGAAATTCTTAGTAATAAATGGAAGGATTTATCATCACATAAACTCTGATTTAATTTTCATTTTAACTAAAGTAGAACTATTTCAACTTTTTATTTATATATTTATAAGTATTTAAATATAGATGTGTGGGAACTTACTTTAATACTAAGTTAAATTTTATCTTAAAATCAGAGAATAAAATAAAAGTGCATTAAGTTCTGGTACAACCACATCCTAGCCAATATAAAACTAATATGTCTAATACTCCCTTACAACCTTTTATTTTTAACCTACAAAAGTCTTATAAGTATTTTATATATACTAATTATATAATAATTATATAGTAATTTAAGTAATAAAAATTAATATGTTAAAATTTATATAATAATAATGTTTAAAAGGTTAAAAAAAAAAAACCGGTGGGAATTTCCCGCCAAAACGGGAACTCGCACG
Source organism: Amphibolis antarctica (assembly GCA_024699675.1). NCBI lineage: Eukaryota > Viridiplantae > Streptophyta > Magnoliopsida > Alismatales > Cymodoceaceae > Amphibolis > Amphibolis antarctica. The sequence goes on from JAMKPZ010000813.1 coordinate 51,349, forward strand.
CGCTCTCGCCTACACGTGGTAGGCCACGTCGGAATCGGTCAATTCGACGCGTGGACGAACGCGCGTGCCGATTGGTGCGGTCCAACGTCATCGGCGTTGTGCTGGCCGGCGCTTTTAAAAATGGTTTTTTTTTAAAAGGTATTGATAATATTAAAATAAAAATAAGTGTAATTATAAAATCACAGAAAATCGAAGTGAAACATACAAGAAAGTGTTAAGTTAAAAGTTTAGATTAGTCTAAATAAAATCCTAAGAAAGAAATCGAATAGGAAAATTACAAAGTATTGTTAACAGCATCAGTTAAATCTGCCTAATAAGAGGAAACTAAGAAAACAAAAAGGATGGGGTCTTAAAAAAAATTTAATCTTCTTTTATTTAAAGTTACATTTGTTTATTGTTATTTACTATACAATCAATTTTGATAACTATGAAAAGATAAATTTAATAATAATAAAATTAAAGTTACGTGAAGATAAAAATTTAAATATAAAAATTTATGTATATATATATATATATATAGTAAAATAAAAAATTACAAAATTTCACCCAACAAAAGTCGTTATTCACGGTCCAATCAATATAAATTATAAAAAGAAAAGTCGTTGCTTACGATCTAACAAGTAAGGTAATGGCATTTTCAACGAAGTTTCGTATGTATTTATTTAAAAGATAAAATTAGATGAGGTTTTTTTTTTTAAAAAATAATTTATAATGTATATATTTAATATATTTTTTAATATAAAATATTAAAATTATTTAATAAAATCAGAACCGTTCGAGGAAGCTGTTATTTCACATACAGGTGGATATCGCTTCTAGAACCGTCCATCAGGCGGTCACGCCACGTGTCTTACGATCAACGGTGGTGAACTTTCCAGAAGGTCGTGACCGCCGCCGCGTTGCACTCGACCCGATTTTACGCCAAAGGAGATTCCATACCCACACCCTCGCCTGCGTTTCCTCGGACCCTTCCTTCCTCGCCCCAGATCTCTCCCTACACCCCCACCACCGTTTCCCAGATCCGCTCCGGCGAGTCTCTCAGGTCGTATTCCATCTGCGGCCTCGAGACATGGCAGAGGTGCGTCATTCCCTTTGCTCTACGCGAAAATTATTGTTGTTGTTATTATTATTATTATTATTATATCCGCTTGTGTGTCTGGGTCGTTGATTCTTCCATCGTGTAGTTTACGATCCGGTGACGCCTTTTCTCCCGTGCTTTTCTGCAGGTCGGTAACAAGGTTTCCTTGCACATTTACGATTTGAGCGGCGGAGTCGCGCGGCAGCTGTCCACTGCATTTTTGGGGAAGACCATCGAGGGCATATGGTGAGTATGGGTTTTTTCTTTCTCTGTTTCCCCTCTTCTTCTTGATGTGTTTCAAGGGATCGACTTTGAGTCCTCTTTATCACCGTACTGTTTATGTGATTATGAACATTGCAAAAGAGGAAAGAAGGGATTTTTTTTATTGCAGCGCCGCGGATAAAACCCTATAAAGTATCTGTTATATATTGGGGTAGAATATATGACGTACAATGCGAGATTATTATCCTATTCCCTTGATTAACGTTACGTATAGGTATCCTTATATTTATATGTTGTGCAAATGTTAGATGTATTTCCATATGCATGTGATATCGATAATGATAATTATGTATCCTTTCGGTTCTAATTTTTGTAAAATAACATTTAGATACATAAATTATTATATCAAGATAACAAGAAAATATGATGCACGGTAGTACAAATATGTATATTCATTCATACGTATCTATATATTTTGATAATATGATGGGACCATTACGTATATTTCTTAGAGATTCCCAGTAACACATATGGGTATTGTTTATTCAAATATTTTTTACTATACATTACAATTTTTTACTATACATCGTAGTTATGTATGATAACATTTAACTTACATTCTACATTAAAAATCATATCAAAAGTTTACATCATAAATTGTATAATTTTTTGAAAAATGTGAACCTTATTTTACTTAATTCCACCTCTTAAATAAACACTACCATAGATGTCCCCTATTCCTGCTTGGAGTCATCACGTCCATCCCAACAATGGGACTTTTGAGTTGTCAGTGGAGAGTTTGATGTGTGACTTTAATGGGTGAGTATGCCAAGCAACTCTATCCAATCCGTCTCATTCAATTCTGTGTCCCCTAGTCCTGCTTGTGGTTAGTTCTATCCTCCGAACACCACTCACCCTATTCACTCAAGTCTGTGACATGAGGTGAGGTTGAGTGTGGGTTGCTTGGCTTGCTCCTCACCAAGAGGCTACCAACTCAAGTTAACCGTCTAGTTTTGGATGTTCATCTTGATTTCATTTATTCTATATGCACTTTCCCTGTGTTTATATAGCATGGTTATCCCTATGACAATTAGAGAGAGTGTGTTGCAAAATGTTTACTTCTCTTTTCTCCCTCTAGCTGTCACATCAAGGGAGTTAATGTTTATCTGTAAAGTGACGTTCCATAATGTTGGAGAGTTTTGATTATGTTTTTTCTTTTGATAATTATCATCACCACCTCTTTGTAACTCTTATCAATATTAGTTTGTGGAAGATTTTTTTTATGCATTTGTATATTTTACATTTTTCTTCATAGTCCTCTTTCTCTGTTGAAGCTGTTTGTGGCTTATTGACTCCATTCTTTTTTCCCAGTCTATCCTTAAGTTATAGATGAATAGCAATATGTATTTTGACAGATTAAGGATGCTCTGAAATAAAGGAATGCCGTTTTTGTAATTGTTTGCTATTGTAATTTGATGCATGATTGTTTGTTATACAGTTACATGGTAGAACGATTTCTCTTTCTGGTCACATTTCTATACTTGTTGGAGGCCTATGGCATAACTTATCTTTAGTTTCTCTTTCTGCTTGCTTCTTGTATTGGTTTTCAGTCGTGTGCTTTGATTTTCTTTTAGAATGCTTTGTATGTTTGCAACACAAATATTTTCTCAAAATAAGATTTGATGCCCTGTTTGTTCTACAGGCATACGGGGGTTGTGGTCTATGGGAACGAATACTTCTTTGGTGGAGGCATCCAATGTGCCCCGGCTGGGAGGACAATGTACGGCACTCCTGTCAAGATGGTGGAGCTTGGTGTAACATATCTGACAAAAGAGGTCTTTGAGGATTACTTGCGTGAAATTAGCCCTCGTTATACGATGGGAACATACAACCTCTTTAGCCACAACTGCAATAACTTCAGCAATGAGGTTGCTCAGTTTCTTGTGGGCTCTACGATCCCTGCTTACATTCTTGAGCTTCCAAATGAGGTTTTGAACAGCCCGGGTGCTGCCTTTCTGCGTAAGCCAATGATATAATTATTAACAATATATGTGTCTGGACGTTATGAATTACATTTTCTGTAACAGTGGCATTTCTCATGAACCGCTGTTGTGTACATAGGTCCCATGTTTCAGCAACTCGAGACTACCGTGAATGCAGGCAGCGCTCCTGAGATTCCCCAGTTCCTTCAACCACCTCCGGCTAGTCAAACTTCTCCCAAGGAAGAGGCGTCTTCCCAAAGCCAGAATGTCTCAGTGGATGGCAAAGAGAAGAGTGGTAAGGAGAAGGCATCGAAAGCGGAGAACACGGCGCCTTCTGAACCTCCCAGCAAGGAGGGTGTCTCTGTTGCCTCAGCCAGCAAGGAGCGTGCAAGGAATGATCCACTGGCATCGGCTCGGAGCAAGGTGCAGGATGAGATAACCAAAGAATTTGCAGCATTAATGGCATCTGGGACTCTACGGGCAAGCGAGGCCGCCGCACTTGCTGCAAGGAAAGTGATGGAGAGATACAGATCGACCGATGTCGCGACGAGAGGCTGAAAGGGCCTCTGTCGGTGACGCACCTTGTTATTTTTTCTTGTCTTAATTGCAGTGTTTAACTCGTCTTACACTGGTCACGCTCCAAGCATCAATCAACTAGACCTGTTGAGGCATTCATTATTTTTGCCCATTCTCTGAAGTAGATGTAGTATGATGATGACATCGGTATTTTAAGGCGCCCTTTCCTTGTAATCTCCCAGGGGGGAAAAGGCGATTACTGTGAATAGACGAGTCTCGGATCGATGTGTGTGCGTATTTGAGGAAAGAAAACAGCGGTCGTTGTGGCGTTGATTCTACCATTGAAGGGTTTTGGCAGCGTTGCTTTTTGGTCTTGCTTTCCGACGCCTTTTCGATTGCTTCGCTCCCGTTTTCATTATATGAAATGGACGCATTTTTCAATGAGATTTGTCTGACCGGAACTTGCACTTGATGGCGTATCGTTCTTCAAACTTGACTGTTCTTTGATCCATGGTAAGTAAAGCGTCTTCGTAGCAGCTACCTTTGAAATTGTCGTTGGATGCCACCAGTCTTCGATCAATGGTTGAAGTTATCATTTGAAAATTGAAATCGAATCTTTCAGTTTCACATTAGAATTTCTATAGTTTTTGTTTGGTAACAATTTTTCACTTTTAATTTTAATTTTAGATAAATTTTCATACATTATTGTTATTGCATTTAAATATGTTACATATAAGGAATAAATTGATTTAATATATAAAATTTTTTTTGAAGTTTTAACGTAATATCAAAGTTAATTTGTGTACATGTACTTGTAGGTACGAAGAGAAATTAAAAACAATCTACAAGTAAGGGTGAATGTTAAAATAGTTAAATATAAGAAATAAATTAAATTTAATATATAAAAAAATTATTTTACTATTAATCAATTAATTTTGAGACAAAATTTTAACAAATAAATTTTTATTTTACAACTTATCGTAGAACTCAACAATGTTTAATAATTAAACTTAACTCCTAACTTTTCTTAGTATTCAAAGTTGAAACATACCTTAAATTTTGAAAATTTTTGTATTTCGAAAATTTTGATTTTAATTTTTTCCTTTTTTTCTAATTTGTCGACGTACACAGAAGGTACATCTTTTGGCTTTTGCTTCGTTTTTTAAAATAATAATAACAATGTAATAAAAAAAACTTCACGCACATTTCCTTGTCGGTAACATAAGCTTCAACGGCCTTAACCGCCAGATTTTTTCGATCTCACGCGTGCCTCTTGCGTCCTTCAGCATCTCCAGCTCCAGCCTTTTTCTTTTTTGATGCTTTTTCCATGCGTAAAATTTAATTCTCAATTTTTCTTTTATATTGTAAAAGTTAAAAATAAAAATATTACTCTTTTTATTAATACAAATACTTAAATTTAATTTAATTTTACCTAATTTCAATAACACAGATATCCCATACTTCACGTCATGTTCGATATTTCTTCCTTTTTCTACCGAGAATTTAATAATTACTAGTTGATTTATGGTACGTACTAAAATTTCAAATCGATCGTATCTTTTTTAATTGATTCCTCTCTCTCTCTCTCAAAGGATAAGAAAAATCTCCAGAAAAATTTTCTCGATATATATTTAGGAATCATAATGACATAATTGATTACGATGATTACGACATGACAAGCATCCGTGGTTTTCAACAATATTGCTTTTTAACTTTTTATAAATTTTTATACACTTTTATTTATAATTTATTATATAAATTTACTGTCAACTTTAATTTTCACACTTTTCAAAGTTAAAACACGTATCAAATACATCTAAAATATAAGGTGCATTTAGAAATAAATTTTTTAACTTTAGAAATTAGATAGAATTAAAATTAAAGTTAATTTTATAAATAAAGTTAGAATTATATGATAATTTAGGTAAAAAAAATTATACGTTAAAATTTATATAATAATAATAATGATATAAAAAATAATTTTAAAAATTTAAAAAAATTAAAATCAAACGAAAGCATAATAAACGCGTACAGGTTGCTGTCTTTATCGGTGGCAACGTTTCAATCGATTAAAGAAAAAAAGGAATGGAAACGCAACCCGCACCGAAGCGGCGCGCACGGCTTCCATATCTACCGTGCACGTTGCGTGCCCGAAACGATCGTGACCGTCAAACCCGGCACGTGTACTTCGGAAAGAGAAGCTTAAAATTTTATAAAATTATTAAAAACGAAATGTAAAAGAAATTATTATTCTTTTCACACGTTTGTATCGAAAATTTAATGCTAAGTCGTACATGAAGAAAATATGAAACGCAAACGATAGAAAGACGGTGAAAAAGTGTGCGAAGCGGTAGAATTTAAAATTCAAAATTTTGATAAAAGTAAATATAATTTAATTAATTATTGTATAATAAAATATTATTTTTCAAATAAAATCATTTAAATTTATTAATAAAAGGGGAAAAAAAGCATTTTTACTTTTTATATTTTTTAATTTTCTTCTTTGTTTTAGATATATGACAGTCAAATGAAAGAAAAATGGTGTCTGAAAGGGGACCCGGGACCATATGGAAAATTTAGAGTTCAAAATTTTTATATAATAAAATTGATACAAATTATTTTTCATTTTTTTTCGTAGACATAAACGATTTCATCAATGAACATTTATTTTCCATTAAAATAATGAAAAAAAGATAAGAATTTAGAAATTCATGGGAAATAAAAATAATAAGATTCACTTGAGAACTATAAAATTATATAGATATTTGTGTGTGTGAAAAATGAAATGAATTAAAAGATTTTGAGTATTTATGCAATTTCCTGTCATGCTTTTCCATCTATTTACATAAAAATGGTGAGAAGTCAAAAATAATATTCGTTACACAAAGGTCAAGATAAAAATGTAATTTTTTATCATTTATTATTTATACAAATAAGTCTAAAAAATAATCAATAAAAAAATAAATTCTCGTAAATTTTATTTTCATTTTTTTAAATACACAAATACGATGTTATTATATGGTCGGGCCGAAGCTGCAGGCTCGGATACGAGCCTCGTCGCTTGCTTGGTGCCGATGGAGGCAGTACTATTACTGTTGATGCTTCCTCGCTCTCGCCCTCTCTTCTTCCCTTGCCCTGGGCGGTGAGAGAAAGAGGGTAGTGTGGAGAGAATTCGCTTGCTTGATCTGGACAGGTTTTCCAATCTTCCACTCCTCCTCCTGGTGTCGCTCGTCCTTTCGTCCGGCGCAGGCGATCCCCAGTACTGCCTGACGCGCTGGGATCTCCAGGTTTCTTTCTTTCTCTCTGTTTTTTTATTTTTCGAAGTGAATTGGGAATTCGAGGCCTTGGAGTGTGGGATAGCTGCATTGGTGTCGTTTCGGTGGGAGATTGGCTGCAATTGGGTTGCTTGTGAAAGAGGGAGGGGTTCAGAGGGGGTTGATCTGGGGAGTTGGAGGGTCTGGTTGCGGAAGTGAGTCTTGGATTGTGTAATGTAGTGGTTGATCTTTCTAATTCTGTGGGAAGAGGTTATTTCTTGGGTTTTAATCCCTGGGAAACAGAAATTAAAACTTCTCTCTCTCTTTTTTCCTATTCGATTTCTTTTTTATGTTTGTGTATGACGTGACTGTGAAGTACTTTTTTTTTCTTTTCATTTGAAGTTCTGTAGCACACCATGACGCAGAGTAACTGGGAGGCTGATAAGATGTGAGTATTTTTCTTGTTTGTAGATTTTTCCTTTTTTTTCTCCTCATCGTGATTGAATTGAAGGAAAGATATTAATTCCCTTCACTTGTTTATCTGGTTCATATGGCTGTCTGCCCAGGCTTGATGTTTATATATATGATTACCTAATGAAGAGGAATCTGCATGCTTCTGCCAAGGCGTTTATGGCTGAAGGAAAGGTAGCAGCTGAACCTGTGGGTAAGAACCTGTCTGTATTCTCAGACTCCACCATCTTTCCGTGAGAAAAATACTCTGAGGGAGTTGTGACGATATTAGCATATTTTTTAGTATTTAACACAAAAATAATTGAAAATAGGACAGTCAGATGTTTTGACATTGCTGCTTGTTTGATGCCTCTCTTAAAGCATTTAAGTGGTGGTGTCTTTAAAAACGCAATATTCACTAACAGAACTATATTTTTTTAAAACTGAATCTGATAAAAGTATTACCCTAAGCTTCTTGGACAATATCAGAAGTGCTAATAATTTATTCCGCCAAGGAGAAACTTTCTGGTTCTTTAGAATAAATGCATTCAACCCTGGAGTGGATAAACCTAGTAGAGAAGTCATTGTATGCTTGTTCAGGGAATAGCTCCACTATCAAAAAAAGTGTTGACATTCTACGAGTAACTCGATGCCTCAATCTAGGAAAGCAAATGCATCACAAAGTTTCATGTCCAAATAAGGGCAGCGGGAAGAAAAAAAAATTAGATTAGGTACGTTTTGATATTCCCATCCTTTTCAACGAATCAATGGACATTACTTTTGTCATCCTATTTCTAAGAAATAAAGCTAGGAATTTGATATTCTTGTGCTTGCTTTACAGTAGAAAGCAAAAAATGTGATGGAGAAAGGCCTCAACTAGTCATTGTGATTATGATGATCTAATATGGTAGGTTGTGCACTAATTCCACTTCTTAATCACACGCTTATGTTATGGAAATGGCTCAATAGAAAAAACTTGGTGGGTTTTGTTTATTATTTTCAACTACACACAAATCTTTTCGTAATCCTTGTGGTGTCTGTATTAATTAGTTAAATCTCTCCCACTTCTCACAAGTTCTCGTCTCCTTGCTTTTATTGCTTTAGTAGGAGCGTGTTTAAAGTATCTTCTTTTCTGACTCGTATACCATGTATTAAAATCACTGAATTTATGAAAATAATTTGAACCTTCAGTTCATGCTCATAGCCTTAAGCTTGAACATGCAGCAATTGATGCTCCAGGAGGATTTCTTTTTGAATGGTGGTCTGTTTTTTGGGATATATTCATTGCTAGAACAAACGAGAAACACTCTGAGGTTGCTGCATCATATATAGAGGTATGCTTTTATGGGAATTTATACTTTCTTCTGGCATTGTGGAAGCATACAAAGCTTGGCATTTGCTCTAGGTTCAACAAATGAAAGCAAGAGAGCAACAACAGCAGTTGCAAATACAGCAACTACAACTAATACAACAAAGACAAGCACAACTGCAGCGTAGAGATGCTAGTCATTCTTCTCTTAGTGGACCTATAAGTACCATTACCTCTGAAGGAATAATGGGGCCATCAACTGCCAGTGTGCTTGCAGCAAAAATGTATGAAGAACGAATGAAGCATCCTCATTCAATGGACTCAGAGTCATCTTCTCAGCTTCTTGATCCTGGCAGGATGGCCCTTCTTAAATCAGCCTCTAATCATCCTGCGTAATATGTTTTGGTCATTCTTCTTTGATTTTAATGATAAAGAAATAAGCTTCCTTGGCTTCCTATGGTATGATTTATGATGTTTCACGCTTTCCTGCTGCAGGCAGTTAGTTCAAGGTAATTCTGGAAATGTAAATGCGGCATTGCAGCAAATTCAGGCACGGACTCAGCAGAATACTGTAACTATCCAATTCTCTATTTCGCCTCTTCCCCTTACCTTTAGCTGACAAAGCATCATTAATTCTGCAGCTTTCACTGGAAGTGATGATTAATCTAATTTATGCCATTTTAATCCTTATTTGAGACTTGTACAGGATATAAAGGGCGATGTTAATTTAGGAGTTGCACAAAGATCATTGCCAATGGATCCATCAATTTATGGAGCTGGAATTATGCACTCAAAATCTGGGCTCAATCATGCTGGTGAGAACAACTTCTAGAGGATTGATGGTACATATGTTGTTACTGTCAAATGCAACCCATGTGAAAATAGTTGAAGAAGTTTCCTTAACTTAATTGTTTGGCTACTGAAACCACATGCTTGATTGTTGTGACAATTCTTTGAGATTATCTGCAACCACAATTTATCATCAGAATTCTTATTGCTGGTGTTCCTCATTTTTTCTTCCATTGAGAAACTGAAGAGGTGAAACTTTAAGCAAAAAGGAAGACTTGAAAATATGAACATGGAACAGCAAAAACTTCTACTAATCTGTGAAAAATGGGAAGATCAATTTCTCTGAGATGAGTAGTAACCTTCTGCTAGCATAGGGTCATTGGCCTCCAAAGAGTTCCTTCCAATTCAAAATGATTGTTTAGGGACTTGTTCGTCTTATTAAAGGAAATGTTTATTGGGTTGTGCCTGTGTTGTGTATAAAGTTAAATGCCATTATACAATGAATCAAGGTGATTTATGTAAATTGGCATCTATATTTGAAGTTCTCATATGTTTGATTGGTGTTTTAGGGAAGAAACAAGTTAAAGATGTTGGTCAGATAGTTTCGTCTTTTAGTTTTCAGTATCCAGTTGTTTGATTGGTGTATATTATTATAATCTGATTAACAATTCTTACTGATCACAATATTCTTCATTTTTTAAGGAATAAATCCTGGTGTGAGTGGACTTCCACTTAAAGGCTGGCCTTTAACTGTAAGTTAACAAAAGGTTGCTAGTATTTTTAAAATTTAAATTGAAGCATCTTTTTTGTCTTATGTGGTTCATTTGCTTGACACAGGGAATTGAGCAACTACGTCCAAATTTAGGTCCTCAAGTACAGAAGCCTTTTCTGCCAACACAAAATCAATTTCAACTTCTGTCACCACAGCAACAACAACAATTCCTAGCACAGGCCCAGGCTCAAGGCGGTCTTGGTAGCCAGACCAATTACGGTGACATGGATCCTCGAAGATTTAGGGGTCTTCCCAGATCAAACTTGAATGGGAAGGATGGTCAACCTTCTGGAACCGAAGGATCAATAGGCTCACCAATACAATCAAGTTCACCAAAAGTTCGACAGGATCAAGCTGACTATCAGATGAAGGTTAGCTTAAAGCACATATAATATATCTCTGATCTCAGCTGAAAGTGGAAACGTGAAAACTTGTGGTAAATATGTATATATAATTTCATATTGAGGAAACACTGATTGGATAGTGCAAGAACTGAAGGCATAGATAAAACTTGCATATTTCAATTGTATAAGTGCAACAAAAAGTTTATGTTTTCATGGTTTGAGAAACGATTGATACCTAATATAGAATTTTCAGGTTGCCCAATCTCTCAATGGTTGGCCCTTTCTAGGTTAGAATAGGGTGTATTTCTAAAGGTATAACACCAAAAGGTTGGACAAATAAATACAAGCACAAAAAATTTGTGCTCGTGCTGGTTAATTTTGTTCTTTAAACTTATGACAAAAACTAATATCTGAATGTTTTATAGTGTTTTGATTTCAATCTTTCATTCTGACAATCCAGTTTATTTAAAAGCTGATGAAAAACATAAGTGCTAACTTATCCCAAGTTAACTGCAATCAAACCTTTCCTTTCCCATTTTAATGACCCTCTTCTGCATGGCTAATTGATTGTCCCTCTAACCGCATTCTGCCATAACATAAACCTACCATTTTTGTTTGTATTGGAGAATTTGGGATTGACCTCCCTAGTCCATCCACCACACCTAAAGGTAGCTTAGTTCATCAGTTTTTATTTTAGGGCACAATAAAATCAGGATCAATTTGTTCATTTAGATGTTTGATAAATTTACAATTTTTTTTAGTTTTGCATTTTTATTAAATATAATTGTTCTTATGATTTGAACTAGTTGAAGATGGCCCAAATGCAACAGCTTTCTGCTCCACAAATGCAGGATCAGCTGCAGCTGCAGCAGCAACAGCAGCAACTGCAACAGGTGCTTTTTTTAATGAATCTTGTTTATGATTTGCCTCTTTTGGCCATGTATCATCATTTTTTTTTTCTACGGTAGAACATTGTAATTGAGGTTACGAATTTAAATATCAGAATAACAGAAAAAGGAAGCAACCTTCTTCTTCCGGTGCTGCAAATAGTACTGGCACAGGAAACACAGTAGGACCTTCGAATTCACCTCCATCAACTCCTTCCACTCATACAGCTGGTGATGCATCAGCCATCGCTGGAAATTTACCGCATGTTAACAGCATGCCAAAAACCTTAGGGATGTATGGTTCTGATGGAACAGGTGGACTTGCTTCATCATCAAATCAGCTGGTATTTCCTTTAATATTCCTTCTACTGCTTATCTCTCCATTGATCTTCCTATCACCTTCAATATAACAAATTATGCTAAAATTTAATGCCTTCTTTGTTGGATCTCATAGGATGATATTGGCCAGTTTGGTGATGTTGGCTTGGATGACAATGTGGACTCTTTCTTGTCAAATGACGATGGTGATGCAAGGGACATATTTGCTGCATTGAAAACTGTGGAACAAAATGCAGACTTGTCAAAGAGTTCGTCTTTCCTTATTTGAATTTTTATATTAAATTTCTTGGATGTTTATGACATTTGTATCTTGTGTTTCAGCTATTACAACTTTTAACGAGATCAGATGCATCCGGACAAGTAACAGCAAAGTTGTTTGCTGCCATTTTTCTTCTGATGGAAAATTGTTAGCAAGTGCTGGGCATGAGAAGAAGGTAGCACATAATATTCATTCTGTTAGCATTAAATTCAAACTAGGTTATTTCAGTTTGTTACTCTGACTTTACAACTTTACCGATATTTTGGCAAATTGCATGCATGCTGAATTACCTTTGCTTTTTTGGGCTGTGTAGGCTATAATTTGGAATGTGGACACATCAGAAACTCAGAGCACTCCAGATGTTCATGGTCTTATAATTACTGATGTTCGATTTAGGCCAAACTCCACTCAATTGGTGACATCATCTTTTGATAGAACCGTGCGGCTTTGGGATGCAGCTGATGTAATAATTCCTCCATTTTTTTTTGCACATATTGCCATTATGTATTTGTTGATCTGTAGTCCTTTTTTTTTAATGTCATGGAACAATTCACACGTTATACTATTTTCCATGGGTCAGCATTTTACTTTGTCTAGGATGTTTGAAAGATAGTATAAACCTCCACATGTCATTTGTGGTTGCATTAAATGTAGTTTAGGTAACACCAACTAAACAAGCTACCTTCTTTTTATGGAGTTCCTTTTCATATTTTTTGTTGGTTAAAACTAGCTCTGTTGTTTTTACAGCCAAGCTTTTGCTTGAACACATTCAACGGGCACAATTCACATGTAATGTCATTGGATTTTCATCCTAAGAAAACAGACCTTTTTTGCTCTTGTGATGGAAATAGCGAAATTCGGTTTTGGAATGCCAATTCTTATACATGTTCTCGAATATCAAAGGTCAGTGCTTCACCATATTAGCATGTACTATGATCGTTCTTTCAGAATTCTGAGGTCATAACTTGTGCTGCTATTTTTACAGGGCGGTTCAGATCAAGTCAGATTTCAACCCAGAGTTGGACATCTACTTGCTGCAGCCGCAGATAAGGTGGTTTCAATTTTTGACGTTGAGACTGACAGGCAAACACGGTCATTGCAGGTCTTTTGATTTCACACTTGTCTGACTTCCGTTTTCATACCCAGCCTCATGATTTTGATGTATAAAGTAAATCTAATAATCTTCTAAACTAGAAGGTAGACCTTTAAGCCACCAATGTACCATATGCCAAAGTTATTATGTTAAACTTGCTGATCATTTTATTTAGTTTTAAATAAAATTGTGCATGATTAAGATATATGTGTAGTTTTTTCAATGATGCTGGAAGAACACCGGTTAACATTTTCCCGACTCTCATCTTTTGTTTGTTAATGGTATGTCATCATGTCGTAGTCATCGTTTATGTTACATGCAGGGTCACTCCGGTGAGGTACATTCTGTCTGTTGGGATGCAAATGGAGATTATTTGGCATCTGTTAGCCAGGACTCTGTGAAGGTGTGGTCTATACCGTCAGGGGAGTGTATTCAGGAGCTAAGATCCACTGGAAACAAGTTCCATTCTTGTGTTTTTCATCCAAGCTCTTCCAACCTGTTGGTCATTGGCGGCTACCAGGTGTTCATCATTCTCTTGCTTTTACTAATACTAGAATATTCCACATGGATTTATCACTCCATGGTTTTGCTCATTCTTTTGCTGCCAAAAGGCCGTACCTAATTTTCCTTGCAACTCATTACCGGAGAGGGAGGGAAGAATAAGAAATAGCTTTAAAAATCCTATGGCTTTGTTGGGAAATATCATCAAAATTTTTGTGGGAGCTCGGTGGCATGACATCTTTGGTTTTGTGATGGATTTCATACCACAATCAGATAGCTGTCTTTCCAGCTTGGTGATTTCTGAATGGTCAAATTTTAATTACTAATAGTCTGTAGTACACACACGCACACACTTGCACAAAACAGACACACACAAATGCAAAGGTCGTGTTTGAAAATTGAAGGTGAAATAAGATAAAATTGACATAGATGGTTTGATCGTATTATTAGGAGATCAAAGAATGCATCAAATAAGAATTAATTAGTGTAGAAAGAATTAAAAAAAGGGAAGGAAGGTTTAAAATTACTTACTTAGGGATTGTGAGAAAAAATATAAATTTATATAGTTTAACAAAATATTTGATTATATATAAAATACATGGAAGAAATAGACTCATGGAGCTAACCCTATGTACTGGAATTATGATATGAATTACTGTTATAATTTTTTTTTACCTTTCTTAAACACATTTATTTTGATCTGATTCTTATCGATACATTCAATATTGTATCAGACTCTGGAGCTGTGGGAGAGGTCAATGAATAAAAGCATTTTTGTTCAAGCACATGACAATTTAATCGCTGCATTGGCGCAATCTCCTGCAACCGGGATGGTCGCTTCTGCAAGCCACGACAAATCTGTAAAACTTTGGAAATAACTGATAAAGGCTCTGTTGGTTCATGGCAATTGTTTCTTGAAAGGACATAAAGAATGAGTGAAGAAGATTAAGTTAAGAAGTAGCCTTAGTCTTTCTAGAAAGTTCTATAATAAAGAGGAAGAAGCCTTCTTTGGTTAGCGTTCCGAGGTTATTGTATATGGTATATATGGAGATGACATTTTTTTGTTTGTTGTATTTTATCAAACCTTACCCGCTTTATTTGTAAGGAGGACGATGTAACATTCCAGAGCAGCCCTGCTAATCCAAGAATTGTTTTTTTTTTTTAATATAATGACAACTTTTTTTTCTGTGTTCGAACTTGGTAATCTGTTGCCTTACAATGTTATAGATGCTCGATAATTACGTTGTCTTGTTAGTGCCAATCGAAGGCTCGTGATATCATCTATCAGTGGCACCGCATGTCTAACGTACCGTTACGTATTTACGCGTATGTTCGAATTTATGTTCCACGATATCGGTATTTGTACTTTTGAAAATAGTAAAAAATTATGTAAAATAGTAAAAAATAATAGATCAAAATTTTTATCATTTTTCACTAATTCAAAAAATACAAATCTTCCTTTAATCGCAATGTTTGATGATCAAATGTAAATTAGTTGTTAAGGTTATGTACAGTGTTAATTTTAAGTATATGTTTAGTTAGCTGAGTGATGTGCTTTAAATAAACTTTGACGTTTATAATACTGAAAACTCAAATATTGTAATATACACACGGAATTAAGGAATATAATTCAATTATAATCGTAATCGTAAGTGTAATAAATACATCGATACAACTTTGACAAGGACTAGAAAGGGACGAGCTAACACATCAATGAGGACCACGAGGGTCAATAAGTTCAGACCTGCTAATAATTATTCTAATTTATTGTATGAATGAATAATCCTCGCGTTCCCGACCGACCAAAATTTAATAATGGTCTACGACCAGGAGGGACTGGATGGATCGATGGGCTTCGGATCCATTCCGAACTGGGCCGGGCTCACACGGTCCGTGGTGGGTTTAGCGACGTCATATCAACCTTGACGTGGACGAAGCGCACCCATCCCGAGGGCGTGGTCTACCGGTCGAGAGCTGCACGTGGCGCGATCGCAACGGGGTACGTTTTAGCGATTCTCCACCGTCAGATCTTTCCATCTGTGATTTACGATTCCACCCCCGGTACCTCGCGTATTTGTACATTCGTCCCTCTTTTTCATTTTTTAATGCCCCCCCACCCTCTCTGCCGGGTCTGCCGACGATATTTTCACCTGGTATCTGTCGTTCTGCACCGTCCGATCTCCGATCCAACGGCCGGGATTTCTTTTTTCGGTGGACCAATGAATGTAACTGGCCATCTTTCTGCGGGTGCAATGACGGAAACGCCCCCACTACGTCGCCGCGATTTGCGGAAGGACGAAGGGCAGGGACCTGTAAAATTGAGGTAGAACGGGGGCTATGTTGATCGATGCCACCTATATATTTATTCCTTAAAAAATATATCGGATCGCCTCTGCCGTCTCTCATGCTTCGCATCTATAAATATCTCTCGTTCCTCCCTCCCAATCCCCCCCCCCCCCCACCTCTTTCTACACATCCTGCCGTCTCTCTCTTCCCTCCCCTTCTCCTGATTCTCCGGCGGCTGATAAGTGTTTCCCTTTTGCCTTTCAGTTCTTTATCTTCTCCGGCGATCGCCAGCGGCTCCGGCGCAATCGGATTTGGCATCATCGGCCGCTTTTGATACCATTCTCGCCTCAATCGATTAACCTCCTGTTTTTTTTTTTTGTTGCTTGGCCTTTCCTTTTTCTCGATTT
>JAMKPZ010000814.1:0-38084 GCA_024699675.1 Amphibolis antarctica
CTGACCATCCAATTATCCAATTAATCTTATAAAAACCATTAATGCCCCTTCGTGCATTAACCCTCATTCCACGACCAATGTTCACAGTACTCTCCCTCTCCCATGACACACCATGGCTTCACCCTCCATTGCTCCTCCCCCTACTCCAGCATCAGGCTACGAATGGATAAAGATGTTGAACTTCAAGAAGTTCAAGCTAAATGCAAAGATGTGGCACAATGAGGGGAAACGAAAGCTCAAAGCCACGATCTGGGAGTAGGAACTTAAAATGGTAAGGGAAGGCACTGTCGAGTGTCTAAGACAGAGTAAGGAGGCTAGTATTATAGTTCCAACCTTCCTTAAGGAGAAAATAACCTCTCACATTGAGAGAGAGGTAGGGCAGGAGCAGTTAGCTTGCCCTAGAAATCATTTAGCACAAGAATTGATTAGGAGAAAATGCATTTTTTGGTTTTATAGAGAGGTTTTCTATTTAGCCACTACAGGGTCTATTAAAATTAGAATAAAGACCTACATTACTAAGCCTTGGTAAACAATAACACCAACAAAGTCCATTTCAACTGAGGAGTGGATGAGGTTACTACGGTTTGAGCAGTTTGAATTGACATCTTCAAGATGGCACAAGGGCATCCTCCAACGAGATAAGACCAAGGATAAAATATTGAAGGATTTGAAGTATCAATATCAACATTTCTGCACAAAGGTGGAAAGAGAATTTGTCCACCTCCCCACAAAAGCATCACAGGCCATCAGTAATTATACTCAACAAGCATGGCAAGATGAGTGTGCCATTAGGCCTAAGAAGGTCTTAGATCAGTAGATTGTTTTGGTTAAGATTGAGCTATGGTTCATGAAGTTTGTCCACTCAATCATTTAAGATTTAAATAGCACCACAGTGGTTCGAGATGACATTTTTGCCTGCCTCCTTGAAGATAGAGATGAAAGGGAGCAGTATGAATTTTTCATGCAAACATATCTCTCTCTAGGAGAGAGTTTTGAGGTGGTTGAAATTGCTTCACAATGTGCCCTATATGAATGGAGACAACACATTGAAGAGAAGGCTACCGTTGTTGCTGAGGCTGAAGCCCTACAAAGGGTAGTATAGGTAAAAGTTAAAGAAGAACCATGTGAGGCTGACTTTATACAATTTAGTGAGATGATGGCAAGCCCCTCAAAACCACAAGGGGTTGAGAGAATAGTTGAGGAACCTCAACCTCATGAAGGCAGTGAAGAAGAAGAATGGACAAAGACAAATGCAGCAAAAGAAGGGGAAGAAGAAGAAGAACAACAACAACAATAAGAATAAGAACCACCACAGTAACAACAATAGGAACAACAACAATAAGAGGAGCATATTCCAATAGTTGGACAGGAGGAAGAACAAATAGGAAGCAGTGATGATGACCTCACCCTAGGTGAGTATATTCATCAACACAAGAGGGCTTATCCTCCTCCCAAAGAGACAACAGTCCTTAGGGAAGCTCCTTGAGTTGAAGAAATGGAAATTCAAGTGGAAATTCAGGTACAATTAGGGTTTTAGTTTGAACACTTTTTTTAATTTCCCCCTTTTGAGTGATTTAAAATATGCATATCACATTTGTGTTGATTTGTTAATTTCAGGAGGAAGGACCTACTATTGGAGCAGTAGTTCCATTTTTGGACCCCCAAGACAATGAAGGGGTCGGTCAATCAGACCATCCATGAAGCAATTCAATTTGCTTCAGAAGAGGGTCAAGTACTATTTTAAGTTCATTCCTTTTAATTCTTTTTTTTTTTTAACTTTTATTTTATAAGTTTTTTTTATTTATATATATATATATTTATATGTGTATGTGGTTTTTGAATATTGTAGCATGAGATGAATTCCTCAGAAGAAGAAGAGCGAGGGACTACTATCAGTCCTCCAAGCTCAAGTCCAATTTAGGTTGAATTTGGTTTAGGGTAGACAGAAATTTCTACCAAGCAACAAACAGAATTTGGAGTGGAAGTTAGGTCATTGGTGATTTATTCTCCAGCCACAAGACCAAGTATAGCCACTATAGAAGCTTCAGCTCCTTCCTCCTCACCATTTATAGAGCCAGCCCAGCACAAAAGCACGAATCCAATAATTTTTAGGAATGTTAAGACTAGGGATAAATTTTAGGATATTAGGGATTTTGATATTCTTTTCAGCAGGCCAATAAACTTCAATTTCATGGATGAAATCAAGGATTTTCTGGAATTTTAGGGATTGCTGCAAGTTATCCCACGCTCAAGTAATAATTATAAAGCTAAAAATTTAGTATCGACCTTTTATTCAAATCTACATGAGGAAAATGGAGTATTTGTAACTAATGTGACTGAAGTACAAATTTACTTATCACCTAAATTTTTATATGAGAGCCTAGGATTAAAGAATGAGGGTGTAGAGATATTAGAGTCCTCTACAATGGCAGATTGGTTTGAACAGGACATGAAAAAATGCATGGCCATTAACCCTCAAATAAATTTGTTTATTAGGCTGAAGTA
Organism: Amphibolis antarctica; assembly: GCA_024699675.1. Taxonomy (NCBI): domain Eukaryota; kingdom Viridiplantae; phylum Streptophyta; class Magnoliopsida; order Alismatales; family Cymodoceaceae; genus Amphibolis; species Amphibolis antarctica. Next base: position 2,506 of record JAMKPZ010000814.1, read on the forward strand.
CATGAATGGAAAGGCTCATATGGTTGCATTAATATTAATTAGAATAATGTACCAAAGGTTTGGACATGATGTAGAGTTGTCAATCTTTGTAAAAATTGCAACCTATGCAGTCTTAAATAAGATTTAGGTGAACTAGTACAAGGTCTTTATCTCCAAGATCACAAGTATAAAGAAGAAATTGTTCTTTGGTGACCTTATCTACCAGTTGGTGTCAAGTTCCTCAAATATATCAGCTTAGGTAGTAAAGAAGTTAAAATCCAGAGTATTAACTGCCAAAGATCTAAAGCAATTTTCCATGGAAGATAACTTTGCACCTTAGATCCACAGTGAGCCATCCACTTCCCAACAAAGAGGGTCAGCCTTTATGTCCGACAAGATGGACACTGTGTTAGAACAATTAGCTACTTTGAAAGAAGAAGTTGCAGCATTCAAATCCAGACTTCTAGAGCAATAACTTGTACTTTTCTCTTCTTGTTGTAACTTGTAATTCAAACATTTGGAGAGACAACTCTCCTATGATGTATAAACTTTAATTTTTCAATGACATATAATTTAGACTTTTAATTCTGTGTGTGCTTCAGTTTTAAACTTTGTATGTCCTTAATTATTATATGTTCTTAACTGTTGTGTGTTCTGACTTTGAACAAATGCTATGGTTTTTAATTCCTTTCAAAAAAAAATTCAATTCACAATCTGATGGTCAAATATCCATAACCACGTCCAAATTAAACAATTCCAGTGAATTTATTTTTTATGAACACTTTTTGTCATAATCGTGTATGTTCTGTTGGTTGCAGTCTTTTAAGAATTTCCCACCATTAAGCAATCCACCAATTTACATTTATCTTTAAAAATCTTTCCTTAATCATTTGAATTATGAAATAAGCTTTTAATCTCACTCAGATGATTAATATTGTTTAATTTCAGTAAACCCTATGCTTAAAATTACATTCCCCAGCAAACAGAACCATATTTGGTTCATAGGGCAATAACCCTCGAGATAGTCTATTGGTAAACTAGATAACCCTTGGACTTATGCAAGGTTTATCCCCATGGTACTTTATTTTTATATATATATTTTTATTTATTTCTATTATTATGCAGTTCGAGGGTAAACAGGATAACCCTCAAACTTACTCTCAAGGTAAATAGGATAACCCTTGAAGTAGCTCCTTCTATTATATTTTATCATTACGACACAGTTCGAGGGTAAACAAGATAACCCTCGAACTAACTCCGAGGATAAACTAGATAACCCTCAAAGTAGCTCCTTTTATTTCTTTTTCTTTTTTATAAATCAACGTAGCTCGAGGGTAAATGAGATAACCCTCGAACCAACCCAAGGGTAGATAGGATAACCCTCAAGGTGACTCAAAATAAAATACAGTAGCTAATAATTTAGATAATTATTTTATACCTTACAACTTAATTAAATAAACTATGTAAATTTAAATGTTTCTCTTTTCTTTTCTGTTATGTGTATATATTTTTGTTTTTGTTTTATATATATATATATATATATATATATTATAGTATTCTTTTACTCTCCTTCTAAATCAACAGACTCCACCTTTTTCCTTTCTAAAAATTTTAGAAAAGTTTTTAATCATTGGCCATTAACTTTAAAAATTGCATGTGGATAAACATGCTTAATAACAAATGGACCAGTCCATTTGGACTTCAATTTCCCTAGGAAAGAGTGTAATCTTGAATTATATAATAAAACTTCTTGTCCTTTTTCAAATATTCTGTGTAAAATTCTTTTATCATGCCATGCTTTCATCCTTTCTTTAGCTATTTTTCAACTTTCATAGGCCATATTCCTTAATTCCTCTAACTCCACAAATTGTACTTGTCTATTACTACCTACTGCTTTTATACCATTCAATTGCTTAAGTGCCCATAATGCTTTATGTTCTAATTCCACAAGGTAAATGACAAGCCTTTCCATATACTAATTTAAATGGAGTTGTCCCTAATATTGTTTTATAAGCTATTCTATATGCCCAAAGAGAGTCATCTAGCTTATCTGACCAATCCCTCCTAGTGGTATTTACTACTTTTTCTAAAATTCCTTTAATTTGTTTGTTAGCACTATCAACTTGTCCACTAGTTTGTAGATGGTAAGGGATAGCTAACTTATGTAACACTCCATATCTTTTCAATAATTTTTGAAAGTTTTTGTTACAAAAATGAGTTCCCTATTACTGATAATTGCTCTTGGAATACCAAATCGAGACATTATATTGGATTTTTAAAATCTCAATATTATTACAAAGTCATTAGTTTTAGTAGGAATTGCCTCTATCCATTTGGTTACATAATCTACTATCAAGAGGATATAAACAAAACCAATTGAATTTGGAAAAGGTCCCATGAAATCTATACCCGAGACATCAAAAACTTCTACTTCTTGGATAGGATTTAATGGCATCATATTTCATTTTATAATTCTACCTACTTTTTGGCATTGAACACGTTTTTTACAATATTCATATGCATCTTTAAACAATATTGACCAATATAGGCCACTATGAAGCACTTTTAAAGCAGTCTTTTTAGCTCCAAAATGTCCTCTAGTGAGTTGATCATGACAAAATGACAACATTAATTGAGTTTCTATTTCTGGGATACATCTCCTTACAATCTGATCAGGGCATTGCTTAAATAGGTAAGGATCATCCCAAAAGAAGTATTTAACCCTTGAAAAAAATATTTTCTTGTCTAAACAAGACCAATCATGAGGTACTAAACCCATAGCCAAATAATTAACTATACCAGCATACCATGGGTAGGGATTTAGCACAAACAATTTCTCATCTGGAAATGTGTCATCTATTGGCAAATTAGATAGAAATGAAGCATCTAACCTAGACATATGATCTGCCACAGTGTTTTCACAACCTTTCTTATCCTTAATTTCAAAATCAAACTCTTGCAAAAACAAAATCCATCTTATAAGCCTTGGTTTAGCATCTTTTTTAACTAACAAATACTTAAGTGCCGAATGATCAGTAGAGATGATAGTGTGACTACCTATTAGATAATACTTAAATTTTTCTAAGGCAAATACTACTGCTAGAAATTCTTTTTCAATTACACAGTAATTAATTTGTGTTTCGTTCAATGTCTTACCACCATAATAAATTACTCTTGGTAGTTTGTTTAATTTCTAATCTAGGACCACACCTAAAGCATAGTCTAATGCAACACACATTAATTCAAAAGGTTGAGACCAATCGGGTGCATAAACTATAGGTGAAGTGGTCAGGGCTTCTTTTAGAAAATTAAAAGCTTTTGTGCATTCCTCATTAAAATCAAATTGTACATCTTTAATTAACAATTGAGTTAAGGGTCAAGCAATTTTACTAAAGTTTTTAATAAATCTTCTATAAAAACTAGCATGTCCTAAAAAGGCTCTGATATCTTTAACTGTTCTGGGAATAGGTAAATTAGATATTAATTCCACTTTTGCTTTATCAACTTTGACACCTTTAGCAGAAATAATACATCTTAAAACTATTCCTTGTTTAACCATAAAATGGCATTTTTCCCAGTTCAATACTAACTTTTTCTGTTCACATCTCTCTAGCACCTTTTGTAAATTACTTAAACATTTTTCAAATAAGTTTCCATATATAGAAAAGTCATCCATAAACACTTCTAAAAATTCATCTACAAAATCTGTGAAGATGCATGTCATACATCTTTCAAATGTAGTAGGTGCATTGCATAGCCCAAAAGGCATACGACTAAAGGCAAATGTTCCAAAACAACTTGTAAAAGTTGTTTTCTCTTGATCTTCAAGTGAAATAGGGATTTGATTTTAACCTGAATAGCCATTTAGGAAACAATAATACTCAAGCCCTACCAATTTTTCTAACATTTGATCTATAAAAGGCAGTGGAAAGTGATCTTTCCTAGTTGCTGCATTCAATCTTCTGTAATCGATACAAACCCTCCAAGCAGTTTGAACTCTAGTTGGAACTAATTCTTTGTTGTCATTTTCTACAACTGTTATCCTAGAATTTTTTTGTACTACCTGCACTTACCTAAGAACTATCAGATATTGGATAAATTATATCATTATCTAACCATTTCAGAATTTTCTTTTTAACAACCTCTTTAATATTTCAATTTAATCTTCTTTGTGGTTGCCTAACCGGTCGAATTTCAGATTCAAGATTAATCCTACGTTGGCAAATAGTTGAACTTATACCTTTTATATCTGACATCTACCATCCTATTGCTCCTTTATACTTTTTTAACACTTTTAAAAGATTTTCTACTTGTATTGATGTTAAATCAGAAGCAATAATGACTGGTAGATTTTCATTTTTCTCTAAAAATGCATATTTTAGATTTTCTGGAAGTGGTTTTAGTTCAAAAACAGGATATTCTGAAATTAAAGATTTGTTATCCTTTTCGAATTTTTCTTTGTTTACATCCATAATCTCAGTTTGCTCAAATATGTCTTCTTTCAACATCTCTTCAGTTGGTATTACACATCTTTCAACATGATCTAATTCCTCTACATTTAAATCCTCTTCTATTTTAAAAGTTTCAATTAGATTAACTTTAAAATTTTTAAATTGAAGCTCTTTAAAATTTTTCTTGACTCCATTGAAAATATTTAGTTCTAACTTTTGATCACCCCAAGCTAATTCCATCTAACCATTCCTACAACTTATGCAGGCATTGGCTGTAGCTAAAAATGGTCTTCCTAAAATTATTATAGCTTGATCTTGATTTATATTTGAAGCATTTGTTTCCATTACAGTAAAATCAACAGGGTAGACAAATTCCATAACCCTCACTAAAATATTTTCTACTTTTCCTAAAGGTATTCTTATGGATTTATTTGCTAGCTGAATAACTGTTTTAGTAGGTTTGTTATTATCTAATTTTAACTTCTCATAAATAGAACTAGGCATGACATTAATTTTGGCTCCTAAGTCTATTAATATTGTATTGAAATAACAATCTCCTATATAGTAGGAAATAATAGGAGTTCCTAGATCATTTAATTTTTCAGGTACAAGATTAATTAACAGGGAGCTTACCTCTTTAGCTAAAAATGCCTTTCTTAATATTTTCTTCTTTCTATTCTTGGTACAAAGAGTTTTAAGATATTTGGCATAAGAACGAACTTGTCTAATAATTTCTAATAATGGTATATTGACTTTAACTTGCTCAAATATTTTACTGATTTGTTCCCATTCTTGATCCTTAACATTTCTCATTCTATGTGGAAATGGAAAGTGATTTTCATTTGTTAACTTATCTTTATTTTTAACATTTTTCTTAATAACCTTACTCTCAATTTCTTCATTGTTTTCAGATTCTTTACTATTTTCAACTTTTGTATTATACTCTAACTCGGCATCAACTTTGTTTTTTGGACTAGATTTTACCTTATTTCCCTCTTTCTTTGTAAAATTGTCATTAATTCATTCTTCTTTATCATCCTTTTTAGGACCTTCATAAGTTACACTAGATCTTAACATAATACTTACATCTTTTGATTCTTCTTTTGACACATTATCTGCCATAGGAGCACTAAAATCTCCTTCTGATCTATGGGTAGCTAACACTTCAGGTGACTCTTCTACACTTCTAGAAATAGGGTCATTCACGACCTCAAGTAGTTGTACTGAACAATCCCTTACCAAATAGTCAAGTAATTCATACCCTTCTTAGATTTGATCCTTTTCCTTAGAATTTTCAACTTCTGGAGCTCTATAGAATTGATTTGATGTGAGTGTTGTACAAGTGTCTATAGGTTCCTTTCGAAAATCTTCATCTTTTTCAGATAAATTAGAATTAGAATTCCTTATAAATAGATCAATGGATCTTTGAATTTCATCTAACTTCTCCATATGATTAAATGAAGTTGAATTACAATATTCATCTTCCTCACTTTTCTCTAATGGTTGCACATTCTCCTCTGTAAATAAAATATTTTCTAATGAATTTACCTCTTGATAATTTTGATTTTCGTTTGAATTTGCCAAATTAAAATGATCATTGTTCTCGTACTCATTAAATATTCTATTGTCTTCAGTTTGTTGCATTGATTCACTAACTCTATTCAACAGTTTTTCAAATTCTTGTGATAATCTTTGAATAATATAATTCTGATCAATTCCAGCATTAATTGGTAAATTATTGTTAAGATTTCTTAAACCTGTATTAATTCCTTGAACATTCTGATCCTCTTATAAGATTGACCAGTTTAAATAATTATCATTTTGTAATTCATTCAATCTATTACTCTCTTCAATATTTCGCATTAATTCATCTATTTTATCTGTTAATCATTGGATTTGTAATGATATATTTGATTGATAATTTTGATTTTCATTCAAATGATTATACTTTGAATAATAATTCTACATTCCTGAATTATCATTACATTCCGATAAATTAGAATTATAATTTCAGTTATAATTATTTTGAGAATTAACATTCAGTCCTTCTAAAACAAGCTGTGAAGAGTAATCATTAAACTCCATAGGTGAATAATCTCCTCTAACATAATTAGAATAATTATAATCCTCATAACTAGTTCCTAGAACAACCCTACAATCACCCCAATATGGGTTATATGAGTCCATTATGAAATTCAGAATTTAAAAACATAACTCTACTCTAGAATAGTAGTATGCCTGTGAAATAAAATTTAATAACAGTAAATGCAAATAAATTATATTACACCCTAGCTAACACTAAAATAGTAGAAAGTAACACCAATTGCAAGAAATTAAGCAATCCCCAGAAATGGCACCAAAAACTTGTTCCGAACTTTTTGCAATCTTTTTTTTTTAATAATATATGTGTTTGAAATATTTTAATTTCACTGCAAGTGCATGGGTTCAGATCTAGTTAGTGTGCAAGTACGGGTTTATCCATAGGAATTAGTTTTGCTTGGTGTTTAGCTAAATTAGTGTATTCAATTAATGGAACAAGTAATTATATTTCTTTTAAGCAATGTTACAATTGCTCTGTTCCAATTAACCGCTAGGATGCTCTTTAAATACCTATTGCATTGTATCTTCCAGAGAATTTTTCATTAACTTTAATTTCTTCACCACTTAGAATATTTTGATTTTAAACTTAGTCTTTTAGTAAATGATTTGAATTTTGCACTGAAAGACTCTTTCTAGTGAATTTTACCTCCAAATATTTAATTCTTCTTAAGTTTTAACATTATACACTTCAGTTTGCATAAAATTTGTCATTTTGTGTAGAGAGAGCACTTAACCCTCGAGGCAGCTCATGAGTAAATGTCTTCACCCTCAAACTTACTCGAGGGTTGTGCAATAATTGTGAGTTTCAGATGTTTAAATAGTACAATTCGAATTAGCTGAAACTTCTAAGATGAATACTTATATTTTTGATCTTTTTAAATTTTTTGAAACACAACAAACAACATAATGCATGAAAAACAATATAGTACGAATAACTTGTAAAATTAAAATGCAACATTCAACATTACAATAAACCTAAAAACATTCTCTAAATATCGTAACCGAGTTGATAAAGTGGGTGTTTGTAAATTCTAGTGTAAATATAAAGGAAAAGTAAAAATAAAGAAAATGAAAAAAAGGAAAGAATACATAATACTTCACTGTAATTCCTCCCTTCAAAACTTGCTCAGGCTAAGAACTTCTTTTTGTCTTTACTTTCAGTCCACCAGGTCGTCAATCTGGCAAGCCTTCCTTTTGACCTTGAAATGAGATTTTAAGCGTCACTTAGCAATTATACCAAGGAACAGAGGAGGAAGTATTCAGCGTTGAGAGTCTCTCCTTCAAGGATATGCTTAGGTTGAGAAAATAATAGAAAACACACTATGTGAGTGATTAGAGAAGAGGAGGTCGTCAATCTCCTCTCGGAAGAATTGAATGGATGGAAGGTGGAAGATGAGAAGATGGAAAATGCACTATGAATGGTGATTTGCAGAAGAAGGGGGGGTTAGTTTCATGGCTATGAGACTGTTTTATAGATGGGAGTGGCATTTCACAAGCTAGTAGTTAACAAGGACGTGGTGCACGCACCACGTCCGGATGTGTGAGATCATTCCATGCAACCCCACTTCTTTAGCCAGTCCGTCCACGTTCTCCATGGTTGAGCTTCAACTAAATTAATGTTCAATTCTGCACTTATATAAACTTCCCTGTAATTGCTCATTGAATTCTCCTACATATACTTAAAGAATACCTTTCATGAAACACATCATATTACAAGAGAAATTATTCATAACATTTAAACTTAACTATAATTGCACTCGCTATTACATCAATGAAATTCATCGCACAGAACAAGCAGGGTACAAGGTCGAGGGTAATCCAGCTTACCCTTCCATAAGTTCGTAAGTAAACGGATTAACCCTCAGAATAGTCCATGGGTAAATGGCTTAACATTCGGAATAGTCTATGGGTAAACAGTTTAACCCTCGAACACTGCACTTAAACATAAATCATGATTTTTCTCTATGAATTAATCATTTTATCAGCAACCAAAAGAGTCAATTATCAATCATTCATTCCTTTCTCAATAGGTAATCAACACAAACATAATTAAAAGCTCAAAACTCAATTCATGCATCATTAAAGTGAATAAATGTGCATAATGCTCAAAAGTATAGTTAACCTTGTAATCATCATAATTCAATGTAAAATGCAACTAAAACTCATTAAAACACACGAATTAATATCAGTAAAATGCACACTTTTGAGTTTGAACAACCGGCTAACTCAACCAGGCCCTCCCCGAACAACAACTGGCTAGGGTGCCGCTGCCCATGGTTGATAACGCCCCGTATCTACTTCTGGACCACTGCCACCCAATTCACCTAATGCCCAGTGACCACCATGAAGGTCGTGATGCAGTGCTCAGCTCGTCCCAATGTCCCCCTTTCGGCAGGACCGTATTGTTCAAGAGAAAGGAGACGAGGTGAGTGACTAGGTTCAGGTCGCAAGTCTTCACCACCTACTAGTCAGACTCGACATCTGTCGCCACTATCGTGTTAATGTCTGCGACATTCCATGGGGTGCTTGGGACGGGAGCGAAGACGTCCACTCTTGATGACCAAAGGCTGAGCACTTCGAGTAGTAGCGCATCAAATAACATGGCCGGCCCTGTTCGGAAGCCAAGCACAAGTTGAGACTCCACCTCAGACAAGTTGGAGTACATCTCGACGACCAGGCCTAGAATGGTTTGCACCAGGTGGAGATCACACACGAACCAGAGCAGGCCCTACACGGCGAAAAGCTTCTCCACCTCCAGCAGCCGATCAAAATCAACCGGCCAACTATACAAGATCCCCTTCCCCTACAAGCGGTCATCCATTGGAAGGTGCTCGTGGTCCATGTCAAGTGGCGAGACGCCCTTGGTGGCTGCCTCATTGTACCTAGTGGCCAAGTGAAACCATGGAAGGGCTAGCCGGACAAACCCAATGTCCGAACTCGTGTCGTCGAGCTCTCCTGACGGCATTTCGGAAGACACTGGTTGGCACCGCTATTTGTCGACCACCATCTTCCGACGCACCCTTGGCCGTGAAACCCCACGAGGAGCCTCCGTCAGTTCTTCGTCGTCCGTGCCTCCCTCCAGCACCCAAGAACATGACCCCATAGTGTCGGCATATTCCCCTTGTCGCTCTGACACCCATAGTTGGGACACGGCGTCGATTGAAGTAGGATCGCATCCCCCATCCATCAACAAGTAAGACACTTGCAGCCAAAAAGCCTCTGCTTGGTTGGGACAGGTGAGTTCCTTTGCTAGGAGATCCTTCAATTCTGGCAGAAGGGTGTCCATCCACTACTGCACTAGGTCACAAGGGGAAGCAGCCATCCATTGAGCATGTCCCATGACATGCTTCGTCTAAGGCATCGGGAAGAAAAGAGGAAAGAGGAAAGAGGAAGGTGTCACCACCAATAAGAGATGCCGAAAAGCAAAAAAATGGAAAAACCCTCTCTCTTCAAACTCAAAAGAATGACGAGGGTTTGCAAGTGCCCTAACACCCTTTTCATAGGAAAACCATGAAGTGACGAGTGCATGTGCCAGGTGCATACACGCTGGTTAATACCCGATAGCACTTTCTCGACTCGCCCACCTGGCCAATCGGCACTTCTAGGCAACTGTAGAGTCCATACCCTTTAAGGTAGCCTTTGGTTAGGTGATCGGAAGTGTAAGTCCAAATTCCCTAGGCATCTTCCAGTTAGGTGATCGGAAGTGTAAGTCCATACCCTTTAAGGCAACTTTCAGTTAGGCGACCGGAAGCGTAAGTCCAAATTCCCTAAGCATCTTTTAGTTAGGCGACTGGAAGCGTAAGTCCATACCCTCTTAGGCATCTTTTGGTTAGGCAACCAGAAGTGTAAGTCCAAATCCCCTTTTAGGCATCTTCCAGTTAGGCGACCGAAAGTGTAAGTCCAACCCCTTTTAGACATCTTCTGGTTAGGCGACCAGAAGTGTAATTCCATACCCATTTTAGGTAGCTTTTGGTTAGGTGATTAGAAGCGTAAGTCCAACCCCCCCTTTTTTTGGCAGCTCTTAGTTAAGCTACTGAGAGTGTAAGTCCGTGCACAATCCCCTCCCATCCACATGAGGTGACGGGGAGCCCTTAGGTAGCTCTTGATGAATCCTTCAAGAGTATAAATCTGGTCCTTGTAGGTTAGAGTGCATCCTCTCCAGACCCTTCTAGGCTTCTCCTGATGCACCTTCTAGGAAAGTCTCTCCCTCCTAACGAGCGACAGGTGTTGAGAAGGTATGCTCCTTTGAAGCCCTGCTCTATCCATCACGAATGCATGGGGTGTCATTCAACGTTAGGACATTGGTTTCCTTCCACCAAGGTCATACAACCTCACCTAGGGAGGGGCATTCTATTGACCCCCATGCTCAACACCTACTTGGCTGCCGGGTAAAACATGCGGCAACCAACCAGCAAGCCAGTACATCACCCTAGATGCCGGTTCCCCAACTCTTCCCTAGGCAAGAAGGACTCCCCTTCGTCCCATCGAGGGACTCGATGGAAGAACATGGCTACTGGCCCACAAGTAGTTAGTAGCCTACCCATAGGTATTCGATAGCACGCCTACCGCTCACCGAAGCATAGCAGATTGGCTAGCAATTCCGCATCCCAGATGGAACTCCTACCAGCACTCGGCAATTTTTCACGATAGTTTCATCGGCTAGACGGAACTACCACAAATACTAAGTGTACCCTCTCTTACATCTGGTTATCACCTAGAAGCCCATGAGGTTCCACCGGCGGGGCTGGCGGATGGGCCAAGGTACAGAGAATGGAAAGATAATTGTAGGAGTGCATTGCCATGTGGGGTGGATGCACTTGTTATATAGAGTCGCCACCTTATTTTTGCAAAGAAAATAAAGAAAACCAGATGGACAAAGATTCATCTGCCATCAAAAAGGTAAAAGCGCAGAAATATAGAACAACAACATAAAGCAACGCAAAAATGAACGACTTCTGCGAAAATGAGAGAAACTAGATAGGGGACTCAAGGTACTGTTGGGGAAGGTGTTAGGCACCCCAAGATAGCCCAGGTAATCTTGGCCTCTCTCTAGCTCTAAAAGGGAACACGATACTAGTCAGCCTGGCCTAATTTGGCAAGGATTCATGCTGATGGCCTCATCCTGGAGGATTCACTATGGCATCAGGAGGAGTAGCCTTACTCGTTCTGGTAAAACAAGTGGGAAACTGCTGGTGCAAGGATTCATGCAAGATCTGATAGGAAAGGAGGAGAGGTGAAAGGTACGGCAGCCACCACTACAAACCATTGGCTAAAGAGCCGAAGGTCTATGGAGCCTACCAGTCAGCATGCTGGAATGCTGGGTATGGAGCCAGCTTTTGCCTGGCATACCACCTCTCTTTCTAGGTACAAGGATTCATGCACCTAGTCTAACCAGGGTCGGCAAGGATTCATGCCGATGACCTCATCCTAGAGGATTCACTAGGGCATCGGGAGGAATAACCTTACTCCTTCCATTAGAACAAGCAGGAAACCATCGATGTGAGGATTCACGCAAGATCCGACAAGAAGAAGGGAGAGGTAAAGGGCACAACCCTCATTGCTACAGAACATTGGCTGAAGAGTCGAAGGTCTGGTGAGCTAGCCAGTTGACATGCCGAAATGTCAGGTGTGGAGCTGACTTTCACCTGGCATGCCACCTCTCTTTCCAGGTACAAGGTTTCAAGCACCCAATCTGGTTGGGGTAGGCATGGATTCATGCCGACGGCCTCATCTTGGAGGATTCACCAAGGCATTGGGAGGAGTTGCCTTACTCCTTCCAGTAAAACAAGTGGGAAACCATCGATGTGAGGATTCACACAAGATCTAATGGGAAGAGGGGAGAGGTAAAGGGCATGACAGTCACCACTATAGACCATTGGCTAAAGAGCCGAAGGTTTGGTGAGCCTGCCGATCAACATGCTGGAATGCAAGGGATGGAGCCAACTTCTGCCTGGCATGTTGCCTTTCTTTCCAAATACAAGGATTCACGCACCCAGTCCGATTGGAGTCGACAAGGATTCATGCCGACGGCCTCATCTTGGATGATTCACCAGGGCATTGGGAGGAGTAGCCTTACTCCTCCCAGTAAAGCAGGAACCACCTAGGTGCAAGGACTCATGTACCTGACCCAGCTTGAGTCGGTAAGGATTCCTACTGATGGCCTCATCCTAGAAGATTTACTAGGGCATTGGGAGGAGTAGCCTTACTCCTCCTGGTAAGACAAACGGGAAAGCGTAAAACATGTTAGCGCGAGGTTGCACACGAGATCCAGCTATTAAACACCTCGAGGGTAAACACCTTGGGAAGAGAGAAAGGATAAGGACGCAATAGCTATTACTATGGACCTTTGGTAGAAGTGCCAAAGGTCTAGTGAGACTACTGGTCTACCTACTGGACATCTGGGTATGGTGTCGGATGTATGCCCGATATGTCACCTCTCCTTCCGGGTGCAAGGATTCATGCACCCAATTTTGAAAGACAGTGTACCCTCTCTTTCATCTGGCTATCACTCGAAAGCCCTTGGGGTTTTGCCGGCTCAGCCGGAAAATGGTTGAGGGTATAGAGAATTGAAAGGTAAATGTAGTAGTAAATCGCCACGTGGGGTGGATGGCTCGTTATACAGAGTCGCCACCTTATCTTTGCGAAGAAAATAAGGAAAATCAGATGGGGAAGGATTCTTCTGCCATCAAAATGGTAAAGATGTAGAAATATAGAACAACATAAAACTTAATGGCTTCTGTGAAAATGAGAGAAACTAGATATGGGATTCAAGGTACTGTTGGGAAAGGTGTTAGACACCCCTAGATAGCCTGGGTAATCCAGGCCTCTCTCTAGCTTTAAAAAGGAACACAATGATAGTCAGCCCGACCTAACTTAGCAAAGATCCATGTCGACGGCCTCATCCTGGGGGATTCACCATGGCATCGGGAGGAGTAGCCGTACTCCTCCCAGTAAAATAGGTGGGAACTCGCCAGTGCGAGGATTCACGCAAGATCTGGCATATAGAGGGGAGAGGTAAAAGGCACAGCAATCACCGTTATAGACCATTGGCTAAAGAGCCGAAGGTCTAGTGAGCCTACCAGCTAAAATGCCGGACCACCGGGTATGGAGGTCGGCGATTGCCTGGCATGCCACCTCTCTCACTGGGTACAAGGATCCATGCACCCAGTTCAGTCAAGGTTGGCAAGGATTCATGCTGACAGCCTCATCCTAGAGGATTCACTAGGGCATCGGGAGGAGTAGCCTTACTTCTCCTAGTAAAAGGAGAACTAACTGGGTGTAAGGACTCATACACCCAGCTCGACTAGGGTTGGCAAGGACTCATGCTGACTGCCTCATCTTGGAGGATTCACTAGGGCATCAGGGGGGAGTAGTCTTAGTCCTCCTGGAAAAAGGGAACCGACTGGGTGTAAATACTAATACACCTAGTGTTCAGAATCAAAAGTGTGTATTTTATTGATATTAATTCATATGTTTTAATGAGTTTTGTTTGCATTCTGCATTGAATTATGATGATTACAAGGTTAACTATACATTTGAGCAGTATGCACTATTATTCACGTTAATGACGCATGAATTATGTTGAGTTGTTAATTATGTTAATGTTTATTACCTATTGAGAAAGGAATGAATGGTTGACATTTGACTCTTTAGGTTGCTAATAGAACAATTAATATACAGAGAAAAACTCATGATTTATGCTTAAATGCAAGTCTGAGGGTTAAGTTGTTTACCCACGAACTTATCCATGGGTTATCCTGTTTACCCTCAGACCATTCTATGAGCGATAAGGGTTTACCCACGAACTTACGCGAGGGTAGACTGGTTTACCCTAGGAATTGTACCCTATTTGTTCTGTGCAATGAATTTCATTGATATTAAAACAATTGCAATTACAGTTAAGATATAAATGTTATGATTTATTTCTCTTGGAATATGATGCATTTCATGAAAGGTATTTCTTAAGTATTTGTACGGAAATTCGGTAAGTAATTGCAGGAATTATGTAACAAAGTAGAATTAAATATTAATTCAACTGCAGCTCAACCATAAAGAACATGGATGGATAAGCTGAAGTAGTGGATTGCATGAGACAAGCTGAACGTGGGAACTCCCTGGTTTCTAGGAACGTTTGTACATCTGAGTATTAGGGGCAGTCTTCTTGCTGTGATTTCCCTTGATCGTCGTCTGGGAACTCAAGGTCTGCATTGTCCGGTCCGTCGACTATGGCCGGTTCTCCACGTGGATCGACTGTCTACTGGGTGTTGGGGTGGCTAGCTGGATATACAGCCAAGGTTCCAACGTCTGCCTACCTGGGGACTTTCGTGAGGTGATAGACGTCCTAACAGTGAGCCGACTAGTGGAGCGTTGTGACTTTTATGGCTATGCTTCCACCTTCCATAACCATTACCCATGACGCCAGGATGGCCAAAGTGTCTACGTACGGGTTGTGTTTATAGCTGACGTGCTGGAAGTGGACGAACCGGAAGCTTTCCGCCAATTGTAGTACAAGTTCTTGGTATGGTTGGAGCTTGGGGTCTCGGGTCCTCCACCTGTTGAGAGTTTGGGATATTACCAGCATAGCATTGTTGAACACATGTAGATGGGTGACCTGGTGTTCCAATGTGAGTCGTAGTCCCATGATACAAGCCTCGTATTCCGCCTCGTTGTGGGAGCAAGTGAAGAGAAGCCGCTTGCCAATGGGCAACATCCATCCTTGAGGATCCACTAAGACGACCCCCACTCCGTGGCCTTTGGTATTAACCACTCCGTCGAAGTATAGGGTATGGGGTTCCGGCTGATCTGGATTCGGCTTGCCAATGGTGAAGACGGGCTCAACTAGGAATTAGTCCTCCAACGGCTGATAATCCGGTAGGGGCTGGTGCGCCAGCTGGTCGGCCATGGCTTGGGCCTTCATGGATTTTTGAGATACGTACTGGATGTCGAACTCAGCGAGGAGCATCTGCCATTTTATGCACCTGCATACCAAGGCCTGTTGGTCAAAGAGGTAGTGTAGGGGGTCAAGGCGGTTGAGCAACAGAATTGGGTAGACCACTAGGTAGTGTCGCAACTTTTTCACCATCCAAACGAACAAGAGGCATTATTTTTCTATTAGTTCGTACCATTCTTTTACCTCAGTGAATTTCTTACTAAGGTAGTATATGGCTTGCTCAACTCTGCCGGTGGTGTCATGCTAGCCTAACATGGCGCCCATGGAAGAAGTCGTGATAGACAGGTACAAGAAGAGTGATCATCTGGGATGAGGTGGCACGAGAATCGGTGGTTGGGAAAGCTATCGCTTGATGTGGTTGAAGGCAACTTGGCATTCTACTGTCCATGCAAAGCTGGCATTTTTCTTCAGCAATTTGAAGAAGGGCTCACAAGTCGGCGTAAGGTGCGAGATGAAGTGCCTAATATATTGTAGCCTCCCCAACAAGCTTTGGACCTGCTGCTCTATTTGTGGGGGAGGCATATCTAATATTGCCTTTGCCTTGTCGAAAATCACCTCAATCCCCTACTTGTTGATGACGAAGCCTAGGAGCTTTCTGGTAGTGGCCCCGAACATTGATTTTGCTGGGTTTAACCTGAGCATGAACTTCCTTAGGCACTCAAATAATCTTCTCAAGTGCTTGAGATGTTGTTGATGTGTGTGTGTGTGCCTTTACTACCATATTGTCAACATAGACTTCGACTTCTTTGTGCATCATGTCGTGGAAAAGGGTGGTCATGGCTCTTTGGTAGGTAGCACCAGCATTTTTTGAGCCTGAATGGCATCACCCTGTAACAGAAGATGCCCCAGGGGGTTGTGAATGCAGTCTTCTCCTTGTCTTCCTCCGCCACGAGGATTTGGTTGTAGCCGAAGAATCCATCCATGAAAGAGTACACCTCGTACTTGGCGATGGCGTCGTCTACCAAGACATCTATGTGGTAGTGGGAAGTCATCCTTGGGACTAGCCTTGTTGAGGTCTTGATAGTTGACACACATGCGTACCCATCTGTCTTTCTTTGGTACGGGCACTATGTTTGCCACCCATTCTGGGTAGAAGACTGGCTAGAGGAACCAAACATTCAACTGCTTGTGAACTTCCTCTTTTAGCTTCTGGGCCCATTCTTGTCTCATTCGTCGAGCTTTCTGCTTCACAGGGTGGGCTTCCAGTTTGAGAGGCAGTCGGTGGACTGCTACCCGTTCATCCAAACTGGGTACCTCTTTGCTAATTTTTGTTTCTTTTCGATGCTATTCATCCCCAAGGTTTACAAGTTCAACTTCGTCAGTAGAGGTTATACTGGTGGACTCATGTGGTTGGACCCATGGACTGACCTCTTCAAGTTCTTGATCTTGCAAGTGGGAGCCATCAAGGTCCTCCACTGATTGCTGACCCTCAAGCTGAAAGGGTGTTGGATGATGAACCTGGCGGGAGCTACATCCATGGTCTCCTGGCTGGGTGCCGAGTAGGTATGCCGGTTGCCAGTTAGGGATGACACTGAACCCTGAGAAGGCTCCGAAGGAGAAGGTGACAGATTTGTCGTGCTTGCTTGCTTGAGGTGTGAGGCCGTCGGACTTCATCTACTGCTCTGGCTGCCTGGCGCATGAGGAGGGGGAGGGGAAGAATGCCCCTAGTTCTGCCCTAGTTGGAGGAACTGGCTGCCGGGTAGATAGGAGGCGGAAACCGGATAGAGTCTCGGGCAAGGGCACAACGGGACAATCACGTTCTCCTGTCCAAGTTACTATGGCAGGGGAGGGGCAGAATGCCCCTAGTTCTGCCCTGCAATGTTGGCCAGTGTTCTACCGGTAGAGGGTGTTACCTAGACTGAGCGGGCTAGCTGTCCCGACTCTGTGATGCGACACCCCTGCAGAGGGTTGACAGCTGCCGGATGGTTCCCAGCTGTACCTTGTGCTGAGCGAGACCCTTGGTATGATTGCCAAGCCTCGGTCGACTTGGTCGGGTTTCCAAGTCAGTGGCTGCTGAGGACGCAGCTGCTGGCGCACTTGTGCGTGGGATGCCAAGCCCTTCTGTTCAAGGTGCAGGTTCCGGTGTGAGTCGCTCGAAAGCCATGAGGCTTGTCCTTTGACTTTGATGACCTACAAGCCTAGAGGGTCCCCTCCTTGGTTATTAGGTGCGTGTTGCGGCACTAAGTTGAAGGAGAGGGGGAAGGAGCGCACCTTGCTATCCCCTTTCCTTGTACGAACCAGTCGGATGTAGTGTCCGTTTCCAAAGCTCGTCCTCGTGGGATGGACGACGGTGGGGGAGGTTGGTGAAGGTTTGGCCCTTCGCTGCTTGCCGGAGACTCTCCAAACAACTACTGCAAATGATCTTCCAGCTCCTGGTTTGGCTGTGGGTTGTCCTCCCAAGGCTCCATGCGCCTAAACAGATAGTCGAAGGTGGCTAGGTTCTGGAGGTCGGGTGGTGAGGTGGTGGCAGCTGACTCAGGTGTTGGGTGCTGTGACCTAGAGGATGCTACGATGGCCACGGACTATCCCAAATGATAGTAATTTTCAACCAGTATAACAATGACTTCCCCCTTCCACAGGAATTTGAGCATCCTTTGAATGGTGGAGGAAAGGGTGGCCCAAAATGAGGTTGTAGCTTGGGGGAATGTCCACCACGTGTACCAGAATGTCGAAGGCTACCGATCCGATGACGAGGGGAAGAACAATCTCTCCTTTGGCTTCATGGAGAGTGTCATCAAACCCTCTCATTACTCAGTTTGTGGGAAGCAAGTCTTCTTCTTTGAACACCAACTTGTGTAGGACCTGTAGTGGGCACAAGTTTAGCCCTGATCCATCATCAATCATGACCATGTGGATGCACAGGTCCTTGTACTTTACCCGAATGTACAAGGATAGGTTGTGATCGGTCTTGGCTGGCAAGACGTCCAAGTCTGAGAAGTAGATGAAAGACGGGACTGCCACTGTTGCCACCATCCCTTCTATGGCTCCGGGAGTCAGGCCTTGGTTCACTTTTGCCACCTATAGTGTCCTAAGGAGGGTTTCCCAATGCTCGGTGGATGACCGAAGTTGATCCCATAGTGAGATATCTGCCTGTATCCCCTAGAGCTAGACTAACAAGTCTATGGGCGGTAGTGAGTGGGCAGCCGGTGTAAGTGAGGCGGCCGCCGGTGAAGCAGGCGGACAGCTTTCGGTCGATGGTTGGCTTGGCACTCTCGGGATGGAGGTCCCCTCATGGCACTGCTTTGGTTGATATACTTGGCCGGACCTGGTTATAGCCGAGCATGCAGACGGCTATTGCTGGAATGGGGTGAAACCTAGAGAGACGATTGCCTCCTTGCCCTGACGCTGCTCAAAGATGGATGCAGCTAGAGCAGATGGCGTGGTCAGGGGCATGAACTGCTGCCTTGCCAGACGTGCTGGGAATGGTGCTGGGGCTGTAGCTGTTGAAACGGTTGCGCTGGTTGGAGTGCTAGCCGAGGGAGTGAGAAGATAGAGGACTGCAATTGCTTGTAGTATGGCCAGAGCTCCTTAAGCGTTGGCGGGTTGTGGGCTGGAAGGATGAGGTTGACCAGGTTTAGCCAAGTGGTTTCGACTTCCAGCAGTTGTGTTGAAGGGAGGCATCGCCTTGTCCCATGCCCACGTCTAGATGCAGACACCGGCTACATCAGTAGGAATCCTTCAAGCGGATGCCGTCTTCTTTTACCAGCAGCCAGGAGGATTGCATTCACTCGAGAGTTCTCCACATGGTTCGGGAAAGTCTGCTGGCTTTGCTTTGGAGATGCGGGAGGTTGTTGAAGCTGGCTGGCTTCCTGCGGATCTCGACCAGTGGCCGACAGAAGGTCCCACTCCAGACCCGGCCCGTCACGCTTGTCGATCTTGGCCATTATGAGAGGCTTGCTTCTAAGTAGGCCCGCTCGTCTACCGGGACTTCTGGTGTGCAGTCGACCGGGCGTCGACTGACTACTTCTACCGCTACTTCTAAGCAAGCCAGCAAGGACTCCGTGTCCATCAACTCAAGTACACCACGCTCCGCATCTAACGTTGGATCGCCGTCGCCCAGTTCACATGGCAACCAGATACCACCGCGAAAGTTGCGAGGTATGTCGCCACGCTAATCTCGTCCCAATGTCATCCCTTCAGCAGGATCGTGTTGTTGAGGATAAAGGAGATGAGGTGGGCGACCGGGTTCAGGTCACAAGCCTTGACCACCCGCTGGTCTGAGCCGGCTTCCATGGCAACTGCTGCGTTGATGTTGCCGATACTCCAAAGGCGGCTTGGCAGAGGAGCGAAGACATCCAGGTCGGTGAAGCGGAGGCCCAACACCTTGAACAGGAGTGTGTTGGAGAGTTCCGCCAGTCTGGCCCAGAGACCGAGAACGAGTTGCGACTCCACCTCAAATAGGTTGGAGTACGTCTCGGCCACCAGACCAAGGATAGTCTCCATGCGACAGAAATCCTGGATGAAGGGGAGCCTATGTGGCGAACAGCTGCTCCACCTCAGGAATCAACTTGGTGTATGTACTCATACACTCGGCTCGGCTGGGGTCGATCAGCAAGGACTCATGCTGGTTGCCTCATCTTGGAGGATTCACCAGGGCATCGGGGGTAGTAGATTTACTCCTCCCAAAGAGACAAGTGGGAAAATGCAAAACATGCCGGTGTGAGGATACACGTGAGATCCATTGGGAAAGCAAGTTGAGAGGAGAGAATAGGTAAGGACGTGGTAGCTACCACTATGGACCTTTGGCTAAAGAGCCGTAGGTCTGGTGAGTCTGCTGATCTACCTATCGGACATTCAGGTCAGAGGTCAGATGTACACTCAATGTGCCGCCTTGCCTTCTAGGTGCAATGATTCATGCACCTAGTTCTGAAAGACAAGAGAGGCAGAATCCTTTGGGGAGACAGTCATTTGTAAGCGGAGACAATGTGTTTGATGGTGGCTTAGAATTTCCAATAAAAAGATGCATTGAAAAATATGATAATATGATCATAAACGCGTAAAGAGGCGTGGGTTCTTGTATGAAAACCTGGAAAATGAACCATGATGGGACCGATCTTGACCCGTACCGGGAGGATTCACCCAACGAGGAGGGCAGATGCCAGGACCTTCGGAAGCATATCTAAAGGAATGAACCTAGGCACATCCTTCGACCTTTCCCCATGCATAGGAAAGGTCTAGTCTTGTCATGGTTGTGGGATGCAAGACGCTAACTAAAAGACATAACGGTGAGAGAGGAGGAGACTTTCCTCCCTAGCATGTGCACCTTGCACAACTATAGGGCAAAGCTCCTCTCACTAGAAGGATGGGGAGTTTACATGCAAGGAGAAGCCGACGGTGGTTGAAAGTCCCCACTTTGTTTGGTGCACCCAGAAATCCTTCATCCTTCAACGAGTTTGGGAAGGAGTCATTGGGGAAAAGCTCAAAAGCTTTCCTCTAAAAACTTCGAAAAAGCTCTCTCTAAAAAAAGCCTTCTCCAAAAAAAGGTTCCCTTCTGCACGAAATGAAGGTGCGCTTATATAGGGAATTACCTTCCGTATTTGGTGATCCGAGGATGGTAAATCTAGGTACATTTTAATTCAAATCCATGATTGATTAATTACCTTTTGTATCTCAGACATTTTCATTTGAATGTTTCACCCAGGTGTTAACCAGCAGCCGTGGCTGATGGGCTGGTAGCTAGGTGAGAGGTATTGGTATTTGGTAGGAATTAGCCCATGGTTCAGGGGAAAGGCCATGACGGGTAGTCGGGATTGTGTGCTAGCTTATGACCCGGAGGCCGGGTACTTCGCCCCTGAACTCAATCTTGATCGAGTGGGGACGTGGTATTGAGCTTTACCCTACGACTGTCGTAACCTTAACAGACTTTACTTTACACCTGACCGTAAAATTTATGGCCTTTACTCTACGCCTGGTCGTAACGTTATGGGCTTTACTCTATGGTTCGTCATGACATTACAAACTTTACCTTACGCCCCACTAGGAAACGATACTTTCGTCTTGGAAAGCCTTATATTTGTAGAAGTTCCGTCTAGCCGATGCACCTATCGAAAAGAATCGCCCAAGTGCTAGCTAGAGTTCCGTCTTGGGCGTGGAACTATTGGCCATTCTTCTCTCCTTTGTTAGGCTGTAGGTTGGCTACCGGCTACTTGTGGGCTGACAGCCATGTTCTTCTACCAAGTCCTTCATGAGGGGCAAAGGGGAGTCCTTCTTTCTTAGGGAAGAGTTGGGGAACCGGCTGCTGGGGTGATGTACCGATTGGCAGATTGGTTGTCAGATGATTTACTCGGCAACCCGATAGGAGTTTAGCGTGGGGGTCAAAGAATGCCCCTCCTTAGGTGAGGTTGTTTGACCTTGGTGGAAGGAAACTGATGTCCTAGGGTTGAATGACCCCCCATGCATTGGTGATGGATAGAGTGAGGCTTCAAAGGAGCATACTTTGTGAACATTCGTCGCTCGTGAAAAAGGAGAGACTTTCCTGGATGGTCCTTTAGGAGAAGTCTGGAGGGGTCCAGAGAGGATTCACTCTGAACTGTAAGGGTCAGACTTATACTCTTGAAGGATTCGTCAAGAGCTGCTTAAGGGCTCCTCGTCACCTTGTGTGGATGAGAAATGGAGTGTGCATGGAGTTACACTCTCGGTAGCTTAACTGAGAGCTGCCAAAAGGGTGTGGACTTATGCTTCCGGTTGCCTAACCAGAAGATGCCACTTACACTTCCGATTGCCTAACTAGAAGACACCTAAAAGTGATATGGACTTACACTTCCGATCACCTAACCAGAAGATGCTTGGAAGGGGTCAGACTTACACTTCCAGTTGCCTAACTAGAAGATGCCTTAGAGGGGTCGGACATACACTTCTGCTCAACTAACCAGAAGATGCCATAGAGGATATGGACTTACACTTCCGGTCACCAAACTGAAAGCTGCTTGGTAGGAAGGTGGGACATACACTTTTGGTCACCTAACTGGAAGATGCCTTGGGAGAGATGGACTTACACTTCTAGTTGCCTAACCAGAAGATGCCTTGAAGGGAGGTCAGACTTACACTTCTGATTACCTAACTAGAAGACACCTAAAAGTGATATGGACTTATATTCCGATCACCTAACCAGAAGATGCCTAAAAGGGGTCAGACTTACATTGCCAGTCGCCTAACCAGAAGATGCCTTAGAGGGGTCGGACTTACACTGCCGCTCAACTAACCAGAAGATGCCATAGAGGATATGGACTTAGACTTCTGGTCGCCTAACTGAAAGCTGCTTGGAAGGAAAGTGGGACATACACTTCTGGTCACCTAACTAGAAGATGCCTTGGGAGACATGGACTTACACTTTCGGTCGCCTAATTGGAAGATGCCAAAAAGGGAGGTCGGACTTGCACTTCCGGTCACCTAACTGGAAGATGCCTAAAAGGGAGGTCAGAC
Organism: Amphibolis antarctica; assembly: GCA_024699675.1. NCBI lineage: Eukaryota > Viridiplantae > Streptophyta > Magnoliopsida > Alismatales > Cymodoceaceae > Amphibolis > Amphibolis antarctica. The sequence goes on from JAMKPZ010000814.1 coordinate 25,408, forward strand.
TTACACTTCTGGTCACCTAACTAGAAGACGCCTTAAAGGGGTCGGACTTACACTTCCGGTCACCTAACTAGAAGACGCCTTGGGATTGCCGGTCGGTCGGGTGGTCGAGCTGGGAAAGTGTTGTCAGTTATTAACTAGTGTGTATAAACTGAGTGCCGGCACTTGTCACGTCACGTCCCATCACATTTTGAGTATAAAATGGGTGCAAAGGCACCTACATTCTGCATCTTTCCCATGAGCTAGAGATAGGGTTTTCATTTTCTTTGTTCTTCGTCTTCCAGTTAGTTGCAATTTTCCCCTTCCTTCCTCTTCTTTTCTCATCTTCTCCACTTCATCTTCCTCTTCTCCAATGCCTCAGACAAAGCACGTTACGAGACACGTCCGGCAGATGGCAGCCACCCCTCTTGACCTAACGCAGTAGTGCATGGAAACCCTATTGCCTGAGCTAAGGGATCTCCTAGCGGGCAGAGTCCTTCCGCTTGTAGGTTTCTTACCTATTGATGGACCGGGGTTGTGATCCTTCTTCTGTCGATGCCATTTCCCGAATGTGGTTGTTCGAATGGTGTGGGGACCATGAGGGGTCCTGTTCTTGGGTGTTGAAGGAATGTGCGGAAGATGAAGGGTTGGCAGAGGCTCTTAGTGGGGGCTCGCAGAGGACGCACCGAAAGATGCTGGTCAAGAGATAGTGACTCTAGCCGGTGTCTTCCGACATGCTACTAGGGGAACCCAATGATGGTGGTTTAGACATAGAGTCCATCTAGCTAGCCCTCCCGTGGCATTATCCGGTGGTCGAGTACACCGAGGCAGCTGCCGAGGGTGTCTTGCCGCTCATCGCTGATCGTGAGCTCCTCCTCCCAATGGACGATCACCTTCAAGGAAAGGGCATTTTATACCAGACGTGGAGCAGCTATTCACCGAGTAGGGGCTACTCTGGTTCATCTGTGACCTCCACTGGGTGGAGACCATTCCTAGCCTGATCGCCAAAATATACTCAAACCCATTCGAGGTGGAGTCACAGCTCGTGCTAGGCTTCCAAACAGGGCCACCTATGCTAGTCGACGCACTCCTACTTGAGTTGCTCGGCCTTTGATCTTCTGGGTTGGATGTCTTCACTCCCATTCCGAGCACCCCGTGGAGCATCGACGAGATCAATACTGTAGTGGTGGTGAATGTTGGGTCTGACCGACAAGTGATCAAGAATCGCAACTTGAACCCGATCGCCCACCTCATTTCCTTCGTCCTAAATAACACGGTCCTTCTGGAAGGGGGACATTGGGATGAGGTGAGCATGGTGACTTACCTCGCGACTTTTGCTGTGGTAATCGAGTGCCAAGCGAACTAGGCGATGGTGGTCCGATAGTAGATGCAGAGCGTCATCAATCCCTAGCGATGGTCCCCTAGCTAGTTGCTATTTTGGGGTGTCCCAATCTAGCTAGCTAGCTTCCTACGCATCTTGACTAGTGGCTGGTAGAGGATGATGCTCATGACCCAACTCATTATGGTGATAGACTTGGGTCGTTAGGAGAGGCTTGCTTCCTAGCAAGCCAGTTCGTCTACCAGGCCTTTTGTTGGACCATCCATTGAACCATCGACTGGGCATTGCTTGATTTCTTCCACTGTCACTTCCCCTTTTCCAAGTAGAGCCCCCCGCACCAGCGTAGTTATCGGTTCCTCATCTGCAAAGACGCTCTTGTCCTCCATGGGTGATTGCCTATGGATGGTGATGGACTGGCTGGCTACTCGCGACGACATTCTCTTGCAGGTGATGACCTGCAAAGACCAGTTGGTCAAGCTACTCGAGTAGATGGAGGCTCGGAAGATCGAGCCAGAGTGTTGGAGGGCCGAGTAGAGAGCCAAGCATTAGAGGCACAACGATGTCGATTGACCTATTCTACCCCTACACTTTTTTTTTCTGTAATGGCAAAATCCTATTCATAATGCAATCTCATTTAAAAAATATGATTTCCTTGTGTACGACACATTTATGAATGTTTGAATGATATGTGTGCGATACTAAGGGTGAAGGAGTGAGACGAAGAGAGTAGTTGCGACGTGGTAGGGATGCCTACTACTAGCATATAGCTGGGTCATTGTAGTAGCCACCGATTGATGGAACCGGGCGACACGCTGCTCTCTTTCATCGGTCAGTCTTACCTCCATGTGACGCAGCATTTTAGCCAGGTTACATCTAGTGGTGGCCAACTGTCTGAGCTGGTTGGTGTGCGGTAGTACCCCCTTCATTCTAGTGAAGAACAGTTAGCATCCTAATTTTGGACATGACTGAGGTGCTGACTATCTGCGGGTAGCCACATCTCAAAAGCAGTTGCCTACTGATTGACCTAGCTCACTTATTTACCTGCACACTTTGTTCAAACATTAGTCCCCTTAGGTGGGGAGGAGGTGTTGTGTCCTCTCCTTGTCTATGAGCACGAGTAATAAGGTGTGTGAAGGTGTTAAGACGTTGTATCATGGCCCATCCTCCTATATTCTGCGTCATTTGTGCTGTAAAGGTGGTGGACGCCATGTTTGTTCACCATGGTTGGACGGGTTGAGATCAAGGCATGTAGGAGGTGACGGGGGATTTGAAGTGGCTACTTGTGATAAAGTCTATGCAAGGTGGCTATTCCAGCTCAATGGTGCTATCTAAACCTATCGGGTAATGAAAGGTGGCTCACCTCACAACAAAAAGGACCGCTGGACTTTTATATAGGAAAAGTTGATAGGCGATGTTCCTCAGTCTAGTGGAAGTGACCCTAAGGCAATAAGGACAAGTCCAAAGGAGAGATCCTGAGGCTGTCCCTCTGCCCGTGGTTGAGCTAATTCATCCTCACAAGTTCACTCTAGGGTGGAGAGATAGGAGGATAGAAAAGTGCATGTTCTGGAAACGTGGGCATCGGAACTTGAGGGTGGAAGCGACTTTCAGTGGGATGCCAAGCCCAGTTCTACTAAGGATGTAGCTGCCATTGGGTCTTGTGTATGGGATGCCAAGCCCCTGTTTTGATGACTTCGTTGGGATGTCAAGCCCTAGGACAAGAGAGAACAAAAGATGTGGGTGTCAACAAATGGGTTCTGGCACCCAATTGTAGTGGCTAACTTTGATGGGTTGCTAAGCCCTGAAAAGAGAGGATACTTGGTCAATCGCAACAAGCTCGATATTGGACTATGAATAGCCGGCAAAATCCTAAAATTTACCCATCCCCTACATAGGAGTCCATCAATTTTCAGGACTCAGGAACAAGTAACTTTTCTTCTTTTTTTCTTTTAATTTTTCTTTTCTTTTTCATTTTTTCATTTTTCTTTCTTTTTCCATTAAAGAAGAATGCAAGCCACTTACTTTTCTTCTTCTTTACTTCTTTCTCTATTTTTTTTGTTTTCTTCCTTTTGCTATTTTTTTCTTTACATAATGGAAGATGCAAATAAAAACTGAATAAAAAATGCTATCAGCCCTCCCCACGTGCTGTTGGCAAGCTGAATAACCTGACAGTGTTGCGACCAGGTCCAAGGGGGGTACCTTACCTAGAGAGAGCCTATAGTTGGAGGTCTCCCGCATTGTCAGGTGGCACTTGGGCTAGGTAAAAGAGGGAACTTGGATGCTCGCTCAGGGGAGAAGTGATCTCCTTCTGGTATTTTGTAAATGCTTGAAATCAGCAAGAACCATGGAGATACAGACAAACCTAGAATACTCACTTTGTTTCGTCTTGATGCCATTGGAGTTGAAAAGTTTGGGTGCTCGAGTTTTTTAGTGTTGTAACTCAGTTGTATGTGGTAGCACTCCTAGGGTCGATGGTTCATCCCTGAGGTCTAGATAGCACTTCTTAAGCTAAATATGCCACCTATTGCTACAAACTATTCTCACCGCCAGCTGTGGGTGCGGCTTCTGGCATGTATGATGCAGATGTTGGTAGATGGCTAATAGGGCAGTGGGATTTGTCTAGTGGTATGACAATAGGCTATGGATGGGAGCCAGGTCATGTGTCGACATCCTGGTTTTAGAGGGTAGCTTCCGATGGATGGAGACCCAAAAGCTCACAGTGAGGTGAAGGAGAGGGCAAGGGTGTTTTCCAGCAAATTGAGACCTAGAACCCATGCCGACTCTAAGGGGTGACAATGTTGCTAGCCATGTTGAACCTTTTCCTTTCCAACACTGATGCGGTGAGATGAGCCGAAGGATGGACCTGCTTATTGTTTGTGCAAGGTGCAGTGTGCAAGTCATAGAAAGGAATTATCTGGGGAAGGGAAGCATACTTGTCTGGAGCTGGCCTCTCAGTCAACTGGTGGATTGCTAGTTGGATTCGTCTACAACCAGCTTGTTTGGAGGTGGACGCTGGAATGTGTTTTGGTTGATTATGGGACGTGCTTGTCGCGTGCCCCTATTTGAGGCCCTTGAGCTTCGCCTGCTATTCTGGATGTCTGGCACTTGAAAAGGGGGAGAGGCAGAATGCCCCTAGTTCTACCCCAAGATGCTGCTCCTCTAGTGGTACATGTGGTTGGCTGGGTGGACGGGCCAGCAACCAGCTTGCTAGGAGGCAGAAAATAGAGAGTCTTGGACGAGGAAGTGACGAGCTGGTCACGTTCACCTATCCAAGTGAGTGTGGTAGGGGAGGGGTAGAATGCCCCTTGTTCTGCCCCCACGATGTTGGTTGGCATTCTGCTTGTAGAGGATGCCACTAAGACAGAGCAGACTAGCTGACTCGGCTCCATTGTGCAACACCCCTATTGGAGGCTGTTGGCGGTTGGATGACAAGACTGGTGACCGGATGGTTCCTAGCTCTGGCCTGTGCTAGGTGAGAGACTTGGCATGATTGCCAAGCCTTGACCAACTCGGTTGGGTTTCCGAGTCGATGGCTACTTAGGATGCAGCTGCTGGCACACTTGTTTGTGGGATGCCAAGCCTTGCTACCATGTGAGGAGCTGGTTGACTCAGACGGGCCATCGAGTCGTTCATTGCTGAGGCGGCAGCTATCGATGCACTTGTGCGTGGGATGCTAAGCCCTGTTGTTGAAGCACGGGTTCCGACGTGAGTCATCTAGAAGTTGCCAGGCTTGTCTCTTGTGTTGGATGACCTACAAGCCTTCTCGACCCCTTTCCTTGTACAAACCAGTTTGATGCAGCATCCGTTTCCAAAGTTCCACCCCAAAGGATGGACAATGGTGGGGGAGGTTGGCAAAGGGTTGGCCCTTTGCTGGTTGTCGAAGACTCTCTGAACAAGTGCAGCAGATCGTCTTCCGACTCCTGGTCTAGCTGTGGGGTGGTCTCCAAGGGCTCCATGCGCATAGACAAGTGGTCGAAGGCAGTAGGGTTCTGTAGGCTGGGTGCTGAGGAGTTGGCGACCGGCTCAGGCACTAGGGTTTGCGAGCTGGAGTATGCTAAGGCAGCCATGGACTATCCTGGACGATGGTAGTTCTCCACCAGTATGACAATGACTTCCCCCTTCCATAGTAACTTGAGCATCCTATGGAGGGTGGAAGGTACAATGGAGTTTTAGTGGAGGAATGGGTGGCCCAAGATAAGATTGTAGCTAGGTGGGATGTCCACCACATGTATCGGAACTTCGAAGGCTGCTAGTCTAACCATGAGGGGAAGTACGATGGTGCCCTTGGCTTCACGGAGGGTGTCGTTGAACCCTCTCATCACCCTGTCTTTAGAAAGCAAATCCTCCTCCTTGATCCCCAACTTCGGCATGACCTGTAGGGGGCCCAAGTTTAGGCCAGATCCATTGTCGATCATGACCATGGAGATGCAAAGGTCCTTGTACTACACCCGGATATACAAGGAAAAATTATGATTAGTCCCAGCAGGTGAGAGGTCCAAGTTTGAGAAGTGGACAAAGGACGGGACCATCACTATTACCACCATCCCCTCTATGCAACTGATAGTAAGACTTTGTTTCACTTTGGCCACCTACAACGCCTTGAGGATGGTCTCTTAGTGTTCGGTGGATGATTAGAGGAGATCCCATAGTGAGATGTCTACCCGGATTCCACATAGTTGGACTGACAAGTCTGTAGGTGGTAGTGGTGGGGCGGCTAGTGTTGGTGAGGCAGCGGCCAGTAGCCAAAAGATGGCTGGCTTGGCACTCGTGGGATGGAGATCCCTGTCTGGTGCGGCTTCAGTTGATATACCTGGCCAAACCTTGTTATAGCCGTGCATGCGGATGCTTGTTGCTGGAGTGGGGATGGAGCCAAAGAAATGATTGCCTCCTTAACCTTCCGCTGCTCGGAGGTGGATGTGGCTGGAGCAGACAGCATTGTCAAGGGTGAGAACGGCTGGCCCGTCGGATATGCCTGGTGTGGTGCCAGGGACGTAGCTACTAAGGTGACCATGTTGGCAAGAGCACTAGCTAGTGGAGGGAGATTGGCTGGCAGGACCTTGGGGCCCGGGGGCGCCCCAAGGATGGTTGCTCTGATCAGGGTGGTCGATCAATAGAGGATCACCGTGGGTCTGGCTGGGATGGTTGTCCCAACACCCGACACCCCAGACGACAGGGATTGCAGCCTCATCGTATGGCTCACCAAGGTGGCTATAGGCACCACCTGCACGAAGAGCCTTCCAGGAGTTGGAGGTGGCCCTTGTCGCACTGCAGGTTGTGAAGACCTTCTCCTCCTCTGATTGTTGTGGACAATGAGGATGGAGGAGTGAAGCTACCAGTAGTATGGCTAAAGCTCCTCGAGCATTGGTGGGTTGCTAGCCTAATGGATGAGGTCAACTGGGTTCAGCCAAGTGAATCCTACTTCCAATGGTTGTATAGGTTATAATCAAATCCTTGTTTCACTTGAAGATCAAGAGAAAACAACTTTTACATGTCCTTTTGGAACATTTGCCTTTAGTCATATGCTTTGGGCTATGCAATGCACCTGCTACATTTCAAAGGTATATGATAGGCATCTTCACTGATTTTCTAGATGAATTTCTAGAAGTATTTATGGATGATTTTTCTATATATGGGGACTCATTTGAAAAATGTTTAATTAATTTATAGAAAGTACCAGAGAGATGTGAATAGAAAAAGTTAGTGTTAAACTAGGAAAAATGCCATTTTATGGTTAAATGAGGAATAGTTTTAGGACATGTTATTTTTTGCTGAAGGCATAAAAGTTGACAAAGCAAAAGTGGAATTAATATCTAATTTACCTATTCCTTGAACAGTATAATAGCTTTTTTAGGACATGCTGGTTTTTGTAGAAGATTTATTAAAAACTTTAGTAAAATTGCTTGACCTTTAACTCAATTATTAATTAAGGATACACAATTTGAATTTAATGAGGAATGAACGAAAGCATTTAATTTTCTTAAGGAAACCCTGACCACTTCACCTATAGTCTGTGCACCCGATTGGTCTCAACCTTTTGAATTAATGTGTGATGCATCAAACTATGCATTAGGTGCAGTTCTAGGTTAAAAATTAGACAAACTACCAAGAGTAATATATTATGCTAGCAAGACATTGAACGAAACACAAATCAATTACAGAGTAATTGAAAAAGAATTTCTAGCAGTGGTTTTTGCCTTAGAAAAGTTTAGGTCATATCTAATAGGTACTCACACTATCATCTACATTGATCACTTAGCACTTAAGTATTTGTTAGTTAAAAAAGATGCTAAACCAAGCTTATAAGATGGATTTTGCTATTGCAAGAGTTTGACTTGGAAATTAAGGATAAGAAAGGTTGTGAAAACATTGTGGCAGATCATATGTCAAGATTAGATGCTTCATTTCTACCTGATCCACCAATAGATGATACATTTCTAGATGAGCAATTGTTTATACTAAATCCCTACCCATGGTATGCTAATATAGTTAATTATTTGGCTACAGGTTTAGTACCTCATGATTGGTCCAATTTAGATAAGAAAATGTTCTTTTCGAGGGTTAAATATTTCTTTTGGGATGATACTTACCCAAAACCAACAAACAACAATGGCAACCTATGAGAAGAGTTTACTTTGGGGAAAAACCAACAAACAACAAGAACCATGTGATTATCGAGGGAGTTATTTACTCGATAATAAACTATACCCCTACATTTATTAATGAGATTAATGTCATTACCATCAATATTGAAGATGAATCAGTGAATCTTTTACCCGTTCCATACCCTATGGGAGCACTGTCAAGTTCATTCTATGATTTAGTTGAGTTGGCTATACTGGGAGGAATCAATGGAGGGCCTCAATTGCTAAGTTTAATTAGATGGTGGGATAATGATATGAAATTCGAAATTTGGAAAGTACAGGACATTGAAAATTGGGAATAGAGTCGAGTCTACATTGAATTGCAATTGGAAAATCTAGGAACTCCTGACATTTCTTTTATAGGAAAAATCAAGGGTTTTTGTTTCATCAATGGAGTCACTCTTATCTATTATGCTTGGGATGATCTTTATTATTACAAGATCCACCTATTCAAAGGAGGCTGTAGCATTGAACTTATTCATCAATTATTTTTGCCTACTTCTGCATTGTGGTTTCATGAGTTAATTCCTTTTGCAAATACTCTACAACACTGTGTGTAATATTTCCTGTTTACCCACGTGTTAGTTCGAGGGTAAACTAGTTTACGCATGAACCTAACCGTGGGTTATTTCAAAATTTTACTCTGTTGAACACATGTGCAATGTTTTTATTTCCTTTGGAATGACTCTGTTATATCGTGCTCAAAATCTATATGATTGTAGTTGTTTCGTTACATATTTTTAAGAAATTTGAAATGTTATATCATTTTATATAGTTGTGGTATTATTGTAAATAGATGTACTTGTCGAATGACAACATGAGACAGCAACTAAAACTCATCTAATGACGGTACACAAGTAAACCTTCTTTTATATTTAAAAGTTGTATGTCAAGTTGGTCTAGGGATTCATCTCATATGTTAGTTAGAACACCTCCAAGAAGAACACTTATGGCTGCCCCGCAGCATGATCAAACCATCGAACAAACAATAGCTAGTATGTTTTACCCTAATTTAATGGATGAACCTTCCTGTATCACACTACCTGAATGCCCTAATGATGATTTGAATTAAATTCTAATTACATCAACCAATTAGCAAAATTTCATGGATTCGAAAAAGAAGATGCTTATTGGTTCCTAAAAGAATTTAATGAAGTTTGTAATATGGTGAAAGTACCAAACATGACTATTGATGCAATTAAACTAAGGTATATGCCTTTTTCTTTAAAAGATAGTGCAAAAAGATGGTTATATAGTTTACAACCAAATTCAATTATCACATGGAATCAATTCTGTTCTAAATTTCTAGGAAAATACTATCCAATGCATGTCACAATTAAAAGGAAAAATGTAATTTTAAATTGTAGGTAGAAACCAAGAGAACCATTCCGAAAATATTTTGGAAGTTTTCGAGATCTCCTAGCTCAATGCCCACATCATGGAGTAGAGAGAGTGACTCAAATCCAAACTATTTATGAAGGGATTAATTATCACACCAAGACAGTCTTAGAATCTTTGAGTCAAAATGGATTTCTGAAGCAAGGAATAGATAATGCTTGGAAATTTTTAGAAGATCTAGCCAAAAGAACTGCCCAATGAGAGAGGGCTACTGAAGTAAGTCAGGAACAAATTCCTACCCCTAGAGCAGTTCATGTTGTTGAACCACATATTGCTTTAGAGGCTAAAATGACTAGCTTGATACATAAAATTGATGAGTTACAGCTTAAACAAAAGACTGAGCCTACCATACCTAAATATACAAGTTGTTTTGCCATAGGTCATGTTGTAGAAGACTGTACTATCTTAAATGTCGTTGAAGATGTTAATGCTTTATTCTGTAATTAACGTAACAACTCAAATTTCAATCCTACTTATAATCCTAGGTGGAGGAATCATCCTAATTTTTCATGGAAAAATCTAGGCCAACAACCACCTCAATCTGTAGGGCAACCTTTTATTGAACAAAACGCAATGAACAATAGTTCTATAAATGTAAATTATAATCAATCTATTCATGTTCAAACTTTTGAGAAACAAATATCAAGCTTACTGCAAAAAGTAGATTCAACATTAAAATTGAATCCCCAAATTGTTGCACATGATCAAGCTATTAAAAGAATTGAAACACAATTGAACCAAATATCGAATTCATTGAACCTAAGAAACAAAGGTGCTCTTCCAAGCCAATCTTTATAGAATCCCTGTGTACCTGATGGGCATACAACTCATGGAGGGGATGTGCAACACCACTTGCTAAGTGTAGTTGTATTCCCTACGAAATTAGCCTAGTATAGTTTTAGTTAGTTTTATTTAATACTCTTTATTACCTTCATAGTTTTTGTAGTTTCATTTTAGTATTTTGCTAAGGGACTAGCAAAACTGAAGTATGAGGGATTTGTTCAGACTCAAAAGTGTACATTTTATTGATATTAATTCATGTGTTTTAATGATTTTTATTTGCATTCTACATTGAATTATGATGATTACAAGGTTAACTATACTTTTGAGCAGTACGCACGATTATTCACTTTAATGATACATGAATTACATTTTGAGTCGTTAATTATGTTTATGTTTATTACCTATTGAGAAAGGAATGAATGATTGACATTTGACTCTTTAGGTTGCTAATAGAATGATTAATATACAGAGAAAAACTCATGATTTATGCTTAAATGTTAAGCTGTTTACCCATGGACTTATCCGTGGGTTAAGCTGTTTACCCTTGGACCATTCTGTGATTGTTAAAGGTTTACCCATGAACTTACATGAGGGTAAACTGGTTTACCCTTGGACCTGTACCCTTTTTGTTCTATGCAATGAATTTCATTGATATGAAAGCAATTGCAATTATAGTTAAGATCTAAATGATATGAATTATTTCTCCTGTAATATAATGCATTTCATGAAAGGTATTTCTTAAGTATTTGCAGGGAAATTTGATAAGTAACTGCAGGAATTACGTAACAAAGAAAAATTAAATATTAATTCAGCTGCAACTCAACCATGAAAAGCGTGGATGGACAGGCTAAAGTAGTGAATTGCATGGGATGATCTCACACGTCTGGACGTGCACCATGCCCTCATTAACTGCTAGCTCATAAACTGCCAATCCTGCCATCTATAAAACAGTCCCATAGCCTTAGAACTAAACCCCCCCTTCTTCTTCCTTCATTCACCATTTACAGAGCAGTTTTCCATCTTCTCCATCTTCCATCCTCCACCCACTCATCCCTTTCGAGAGGAGATTGATGACCTCCTCTTCTCCAACCATTCATGTCGTGTATTTGTTGTTCTTTTCTTAACCTAAGCGTATCCTTGAAGGAGAGACTCTCGATGCTAGGTGCTTCCTCTTCTATTCCTTGGTGTAATTGCAGATTGACGCCCCAAAATCTCACTGCAAGGTCGAAAGGAAGGCCTACCAAATTGACAACCTAATGGACCAAAAGTAAAGACAAAGAGAAGTTCCCAACCTAAGCAAGTTTCGAAGGGAGGAATTACAGTGAAGCATTAGGTGTTCTTTCCATTTTTATTTTCTTTATTTTACTTAACATTTTTACAACTACACTCAAATCTACAATCACACACTTTATCAACTTAGTTACAGTAATTAGATTATGTTTTTATATTTTCTGTAATGTTGAATGTTGCATTCTTACTTTTACAAGTTGTTTGTATTGTATTGTGTTTCTTGCATTGTATTGTGTGTTGTGTTTTGAAATACATAAAAACACCAAAAATATAATCATTCAACTCTTAGAAGTTTCAGCCAATTTGAATCATACTATTTTTACATCTAAAACTCACAATTATCGCACAACCCTCGGGTAAGTTCAAGGGTAGAGACGTTTACCCACGAGCTACCTCGAGGGTTAAGTGCTTTGTTCAGACTCAAAAGTGTGCATTTTATTGATATTAATTCATGTGTTTTAATGAGTTTTAATTGCATTTTGCATTGAATTATAATGATTACATGGTTAATTATACTTTTGAGCATTATGCACGTTTATTCACTTTAATGATGCCTGAATTAAGTTTTGAGTTGTCAATTATGTTTGTATTGATTACCTATTGAGAAAAGAATGAATGATTGATAATTGACTCTTTAGGTTGCTGATAAAGTGATTAATCCACAGAAAAAAATCATGATTTATGTCTAAGTGCAAAGTCCATGGGTTAAGCTGTTTACCCACGGACTTATCCATGGGTTAAGCTATTTACCCTTAGACCATTCTTTGAGTGTTAAGGGTTTACCCTTGAAAATACGCAAGGGTAAACTGGTTTACCCTTGGACCTATAGCCTGTTTGTTCTGTGCGATGAATTTCATTAATATAAAAGCAGTTGCAATTATAGTTAAGATCTAAATGTTATGAATTATTTCTCCTATAATATGATGCATTTCACGAAAGGTATTTCTTATGTATTTGTAGGGAAATTCGATAAGTAAATGCAAGAAATACGTATCAAGGCAAAATTAAATATTAATTTAGTTGGAGCTTAACTATGAAGAACGTGGATGGACAAGTTGAAGAAGTGGCTTGCATGGAACGATCTCACACGTCCGAATGTGCACCACACCTTTGTTAACTGCTGAATTGCCACTCCTCCCATCAATAAAGCAGTCTCGTAGCCATGAAACTAACCCCCCCTCCTCTTCATCTGGGGCACCATTCACAGGGCATTCTCTACCTTCTCCATCTTCCACCTTCCACCCACTCACTTC